>CAKNXH010061501.1:0-13839 GCA_932178445.1 Andricus quercusramuli
TGAAACAGATGAATTTTTCACAAAAAAAGGACAAATTTTTTTAAAAGTTGAACATTCATCCAGAAAAGCTTTCAGTTCATTTTTTAACACCAAAATATGAATTTTAAATAAAAAGTAAAATTTATACGAAATAGTTAAATTTTTAACAAAACAGTAGAATTTTCAACCAAAAGTATGACTTTTTAACAAAATAGTTTTATTTTCAACCAAACGTCTGCATTTTTATTTAAGAAAGAAAAAATTTCTCTTAAAAGAGATGAATTTTTGATTAAAAAACAAAACAAATTTTAAAAAAATATTTGAATTTTTACCCAGAAAAAATTTCAGTCCTCTTTTCAAAACACCAAAATATTAAATTTAACCAAAAAGTAAATTTTCTACCAAATAGTTAAATTTGCTACAAAATAGTTAAATTTTCAAGAAAACAGTAGAATTTTGAACCATAAAGTATGACTTTTCAACAAAATTGTTAAATTTTAAACGAAAAAGTTGCATTTTTTGCCAAGGAAGATGTAATTTCTGCTAAAGCAGGTGAATTTTCAAACCAGAAAATGGAATTTTCATAAAAGAGTTGAATTTCCAACCGAACAGTTCCATTTTTTTCAAAAAAATAGTTAAATTTTCATCTAAATAAGATTCCAGTTCACTTCCCAACACCAAAATGAGAATTGTAAACTATAAGTTAAGTTTCTGTTAAATAGTCGAATTTTTGACCAAAAAGTATGACTTTTTAACAAGATTGTTGAATTTTCAAGCAAACAATTGCATTGTTTAAGTAAAATGAAAATTCTTCTGAAACAGGTGAATTTTTAAATCAAAAAGACAGAGTTTAAAAAAAAGAGGTGAATTTTCATTCAAAAGGATTTTAATAGACTTTTTTACAGAAAAATACAAATTTAAAACAAAAAGTAAATTTAGTAATTGAATTCTCAAAATAAAATAAACATTTTTGTCCAAGAAAGATGCAATATTATTACTAAAAAAATATGAACTTCTAAATTAAAAAGACAAATTTTCAGAGAAAATATTTTTCATCCAAAAAAGATTTCAGTTGACTTATCAGCAACAAAATATGAATTAAAAAAAAGGTTAATATGATACGAAAAGAGTTGAATTTTTAACCCAAAAAGACGAATTTTTAACAAAGCAGTTGAATTTACATAAAAAAATGATGTATTTTTAAGAAAATTGTTAAATTTGCAACAAAATGATAAAATGTAAAACTAAAAAAATAATTATAATATAATTTAAAAAAATTAAAAAATATAAAATAATTACGTACATGAGTGAAGGACCCCCTCCCCCCTGCCGTAACAAATCGTAACAAAATATCTCGACCCCCCCCCCCCCCCTTGAGCTGTTACGTAATTTAAGTACGGTCCCTTATCGAAAATTCCCTAACTCTGCCAGGCTTTTCCTGACATTTCCTGACTTTCTGAAATTTCCTGACCAGTAGCAACTCTGTAATTTAAAAAAAAGTTTATGTTCATTCCACTCTAGAATGCATTTGTAAAAATATATGTATTAATTATGATATATATTTGTTTAAGCAATAAATGCTTTAAATTCTCTTTAATGCTCTATAAATGCTCTGTTTGAGCTCAAATTCTGAGCGTATTCTCGGGAGCATTTGCTCAACATAAATTCTTGAGCATTTAAGAACTCTACTCCTGGTATGATTTTCTAAATGAAATTAATTTGTAGTCACAAAGGACTGATGAGCTGCAAATTGCCCTGATGGAAGCTGCACTAGAAGGTCACGTGCAAGTAGCAAGGTCGCTTTTGAATTCTGGTGCAAACGCTAACATGCCAGCAGATAGTTTCGAAACTCCTTTGACATTAGCCGCTTGTGGAGGCCACATTGAGTTAGCCAAGCTTCTGGTGGAAAAGGGAGCCAATATTAATGAAGCGAATGATGAAGGTTATACGCCTTTAATGGAAGCTTCGAGGGAAGGATACGAAGAGATGGTTGCCTTCCTCTTGAAGCAAGGTAAGAGCTGGAATCACATTCTTTCCTTTTTTTTTAACTACTCCTCTTTTTTTCACTTTCCCCTCCTTAAATTGAAAAAAATCCCCTAAAATACCGAAAATAGAGCATTTTGAACCAATTTTCCCCCTTTTTACAAGGTTTCGATTACTTCTTTAAGAATCATAAACAGAAATTCAAGACATTCAAAAACAAACAGCTTTGAAAGAGATTCATTTTTATGATAACAATTTCAAAATATTTCCGGAACGATTTTTTTTGTTGCTAATTTTGTAGATTTAAAGGACAGGCCAAAATGCCTTCAAAACAGGGGAAATAAGCAGATTTTTTAAGAAAATAGGGGAATAAATTCTTTTAAATAAAATGCATGTAGGTGGTTAATATTAACTTCAACTTCAAATTCTTCAAATACTTAATATTTGAAATAAAAATATTACATTCTCAACAAAAAATATGAAATATCAAAGAATAAGATTAATTTTCAACAAAATAGTTAACTTTTGAACCAAAGAGATAAATTTTTAACTGAAATTATGTACAATCCAATATTTTTGAAACATGAACCAAAACATATTCATATTTTAAATCCAAAATAGTTGAATTCATCAAAAAAAATCAACAAAATAGTTGATTTCTCAATAAACAAAATATTTGAACTAAATTGTTCAATTTTAAATTTAAAAAGATAAATTTTCTACAAATCAGTTGAACTTTTAACCCGAAAAGATGAATTTTCAACAAAAAAGTTACTTTTTAACAAAATAATTGAATTTTCAACCAAAAAAGACGAATTTTCAACAACATAGGTACATTTCCTACTTAAAAAATGATTTTTTCATCAAAATAGTTTAACTTTGAAAAAATTAGTTGAATTTTCAACCAAAAAGTATTATTTCTCAACGAAAAATGTAATAGTTTTGATATTTCAACCAAAAAAGATCTCATTTTTAAATCCAAAACACTTAAATTCAACCCAAAAAAAAACGTATTTTCAACAAAATAGTTGATTTTTCAGTCAAGAAAGAAAACCAAATTTCAACCAAATTATTGAATTTTTAAGCCAACAAAAATTCTACAAAACAGTTGAACTTTTAACACGAAAATAGGATTTAAAAAAATGTAATATTAAAACAAACAGTTCAATTTTCTACCAAAAAAGTAGAATTTTTAGCCAAAAAGACGGATTTTCAATAAAATAGTTACATTTTCAACCAAAAAGGATGGCTTTCCAACAAAATTGGCAAATTTTAAACAAAATAATTGAATTTTTAACCAAATAATAACATTTTTAACCAAAAAAAGCGAATTCTCAACCAAATAAGTAATAGTCAACATTTCGACAAAGAAATATTTATAGTTTAAATTAAAAAGAGGTAAATTCATCCAAAAACGAATTTTCAATAAAATAGTTTATTTTTCAGTAAAGGAAGAAAAAAATAAACAAAGTAATTACATTTTAAAGAAAATAGGTACATTTTCAAGGAAAAAAGGAATTTTTAACAAAATAGTTGATTTTTTAAACGACGAAGATTTTTCAATCAAGAAAGAGAAAATGTCAACCAAATTGTTGATTTTTCAAGCAAAAAAAAAAAGAATTTTCTACAAAACAGTTGAAGAAAATATAAATTTTCAATAAAAGTGTTAATATTATACCAAATAGTTCAATTTCATATAAAAAAGTTGAATTTTTAACCAGACAATAAGAATTTTGAACAAAATAGTAACATTTACAACAAAATAAATGAATTTTCAACTAAAATTATGAATCTTCAACCAAAAACACAGTAATTTAAAAAAAAGTAGTTGAATTTTCAAACAAAAACTATGATTTCTCAACGAAAAGTGTAGCAGTTTTGATATTTTAACCAAAATATAATTTTATTTTAAATCCGAAATAGTGGAATTCTTAAGAAAAAAGAATTTTTAACACAATAGTGGACTTTTAAACTAAAAAGGGTTTTCAGCCAAAACAGAAAAACATTTCCAAGAAAATTGTTGAATGTTTAAGCCAAAAAAACGATTTTTTTTACAAAGCATTTGAATTTTCAACCCGAAAATATGAATTTTCCATGAAAAAGGTAATATTGAACCAAAAAGTTCAATTTTTTATAAAAAAGTTGAAGTTTTAATTCAAAAGACGAATTTCTCGAAAAATAGTTACATTTTTAACCGATGAGATGAATTTTCAACAAAAATGGTGAATCTTCGAGCAAAAAAAATTAATTTTAACACTGTATTTGAATTTTCCAGCAGAAACTATGAATTCTCAAAAAAAATGTGATAGTTAATATTTCAACCGAAAAATATTTAAATTAAAAAAAACACATCAGTTGAATTCCTACAAAAAAGACAAATTTTAAACAAAATAGTTGAATTCGCAACAAAAACAGATTAACTTTTAACAAAAATAGAATAATTTTTAACCCAAATTAATTTTACAGTAAAGAAAGAAAAAAATTTTAACCCGAAATTATAAAGTTTCAAAAAAAAGTTAGGTTTCATCCAAACAGTTGAATTTTCTACGAAAATAGTGGAACTTTTAACCAAGAGGATGGTTAACAAAATAATGAAATTTTTAACCAAATAATAAAATTCTGAACCAAAAAAGATGAATTCTTAAATAAAAATAGTTGGATTTTGTTAATGGGTTCTATTAATTCAGTTCGCAATTAAGAGGAACAAATGAGAAAAAGGGGGAAAGGTGGGAATAGGGGAAAAACTGTGAAGCCTGCGATAAATAAATTGGAATTTTGATTCATTTTTAATACTTTTAGAATATGTAATATTACACGTAAAACGGAATATCGGAGAAAATTAGTCGTAGTTGTAGAAATAAAATGTTGGAAATTGAAAATAATGTATAAAAAAGTATGGTATAGTAGAACCCTCTAATAAGACATAATTAATTTGGAGTTGATAGTATTATAAAAGATTGTTATCTTTGAACTTTTTATATTTTTAAAAAATATTTTCTGTTTTTACTGAAAAATCTTTTTAGTTTAAAAATCAAAAATTTTGTTAAAAATTCGTTTTTTTAACGAATTTCACTATTTTCGATTTAAAACAAAAATATGTTTTGGTTGAAATAGCAAAAATGCTAAGCTTTTCATTGAGAATTCATAGTTTTTAGTTGAAAATTCAACTACTTTCTTTCTAATTAATTGTTTTTTGGTTGAAGATTCATAATTTTAGTTGAAAATTCATCTCTTTGGTTGGAAATGTTAATATTCTGTTAAAAATTCATATTTTCTGGTTAAAAACTCAACTTTTTTATTTGAAATTGAACTATATGGTATAATATTAACACTTTTATTGAAAATTTATATTTTCGGGTTAAAACTTCAACTGTTTTGTAGAAAATTCTATTTTTTGCTTGAAAATTCACCATTTTTGTTGAAAATTCATCTCTTCGGTTGAAATGTAACTATTTTTCGAGAAATTCGTCTTTTGAATTAAAACTTTGAACTTTTTTTTTATAAAATTGAACTTTTTGGTTCAATATTACCTTTTTCATGGAAAATTCATATTTTCGTGTTGAAAATTCAAATGCTTTGTAAAAAATTCGTTTTTTTGGCTTAAAAATTCAACGATTTTCTTGAAAATGTTTTTCTGTTGTGGCTGAAAAACCTTTTTAGTTTAAAAGACCACTATTGTCTTAAAAATTCTTTTTTCTTAAGAATTCCACTATTTTGGATTTAAAATAAGATTATATTTTGGTTAAAATATCAAAACTGCTACATTTTTCGTTGAGAATAAAAAATTTTTGCTCAAAAATTCAAATACAGTGTTAAAAATTAATTCTTTTGGTTGAAGATTCATCATTTTATTTGAAAATTCATCTCTTTGGTCGAAAATGTAACCTTTTTTTTGAGAAATTCGTCTTTTGGTTCGAAAATTAAACTCTGTTTTATAGAAAATTGAACTATTTGGTTGAATGTTAACTTTTTGTTTGAAAATTCATATTTTCAGGTTGAAAGTTCAACATTTTTCAATTCTGTTCTTTACCTCTTTTTCAATCTTTGATCTAGATTTTTGTTGTGAATGTAGTTTTATCAACAGAAAATGATGAAGTTTTCAACAGATTCTTCAAAGCTAGCTAAAAAAATGTTTAAATACAAAAATGTCTGGAAACAGGACACCCATTTGATATAAAAAGTTTTTCATAATAAATGAAATCTCCTTTGTTAGGAAAGCAATCCCCTCTTTTACCTCATATTGAACTACTGAACTGCTGTGACCCGAGTAAAAGGCAAAAAAAAAATATCCAAGGTTCAGGAAAGATTTCAAAAGTAATTAAATCCACTTTTTTTATTTATTTATTTAGGAGCCCGCGTGGGAAGCAAGAGTAAAGAAACTCATGAAACTGCTCTCACCCTGGCTTGTTTTAAAGGCTTTTTGAACATAGCAAAACTTTTGATGGAAGCCGGAGCGAATATTGAGTCTGGGGCTTTTACACCTTTGATGGAAGCTACTCAAGAAGGACATTTAGATCTTGTTCGATATTTGCTCGAATGCAATGCTGACGTTAATCGTTCTCAATTTCCAACAAGAAATACAGCGTTAACTTACGCCTGTGAGAGAGGCCGTACTGAAGTCGCTGATCTTCTTCTTGAGTTTGGAGCTGATTTGGTATGTAATATGTATTCTATATGGAGAAATTCCTACTGAATTTGTTTAATTTTATGTTTGAAATGTATTCATATTTATCTATTGTTTATTTTGCTAATGTAATTAATTAATTTCATTAAAAATTGCAATTGTTATAAATTTTAAACATTTATTGATATTTTAGGGTTGACCCAGAAACCTATTCCCTGAGAAAGGCATTAAAATCCAAACTCAAAAGAACAAATATCAAGGTCTAAGGCTTAATGTCTCTGTTTGTTAAATTTTGTGAGTAAAATTTTAGAAACACAATATCATCAAGTCAATCTGTGCAAAAATTCTATTTTTGAACAAAAAGGCTCAGAAACATTATGAATCCAAAAAGCAGTTATTTTGAAAAAACATATTCGAAAAGTTCAAAATATGCAAAAAGAATTGCATAGAAAGGCCTCAAATATGTTTCCAAACAACGTTTTGATCGGCTCGTTAGAGACAAGTATATAACAAGATGAAAAAAGAGGGAGAGAATTGGAAAAGAGACAACCAAGCCATCCTCACTCAAATTTCCTTTCTCTTTCTCCGTCTTTTTTATACTACTTTTGGAACCAACATGTTTCGAGATTATTTAAATCTCCTCATCAGGGTATATTTTAATAGGATACTACGAAAACTTATTTCTATCATATGCTTTATATTAATAATGTATGTATATATGAGACTGAAATGTCTTATCGTACTGTTATTCACATTATTTTTCATTTTTTAATTTTTGGATGAGAATTTAACATTCAATTTTCGGTTTAGGTGTCAATCCTTAATATTTCAAAATCATTTTTGTACTTTAATAATTTTTATTTATTTTTATTTTTTTATTTTTTAATTTCCAATTAACTGAAAAATTGAATTAACATTAAGTTCCAATGTTTCATATATAAATTCGATAAAAGTATCAAAGGCTTTGTTATCTCTCTAAAGGTCTCATTCAAAATTGATTTCATTGATGTCCTCTCTCTTTATATGTAACAATTTCACATATTAACTATTTCTTTGCCCCTCATTTTGTCAAATTCACGCGAAATCATGAAAACATGTTAAAATTTCTAAAGAAAAAAAAAAAAAAATTTTTCAGTTTCACACAAGGAGAAAACCATGAAGAAGAAAAATACTTATCCTTCTGTTGTTATGTACTATATTCCATTATTCAATTAATATGTAATAGTAAAAATAATATTTAAACCTTAATAATTAGCCTTATAATATACTTTTTTATTAATTCCTCTAGAAATTTCCTCTCTCTCTGAAAAATATATATTTATATATAATTTATTTATAAATAAATTAATGTAAATATTGCATCAGAATAATTTGGAATTGAAGAAAAATTATGTATTCAATATATTATTGAAGACACTTATAATTATTGAAAAGAATAATTTATTGTAAAGTGATTGTCAAGATTAATGAGTGAAAAAATATATTTATATTAATATTCAAAATATTTCATTTCATTTTCATTATGAATCACCTAAAAAATTAGACGTAAAAATATATATAATATACAGAGTGCACAATTTTCCCTTTTTTTCTTAAAATTCCTCTTTTTCCCCTATTCTCAAAAAGCTTCCCCTTTTTCCCCTTTTCTTTTAAATAAGTATTAGAAGGTGAACACTTTATATACCTACCTAATTTAAAAATGGAATATTCCAAATTTATCAACTGCAATGTAAAATTTAACTATTTTAAATTCAAAATATTTCCTATTGGTTCAAAAATTATGACGAATTTGTTATATTTGCAGCTTTGACTAGTAAAAAATAATTAAAAATTACGAAATTTAAAAATTAATTTTTTGCGCAGTAACAATTTTTTTTAAATGTGTAAAAACATGTTTTTTTTAATTGAGTCCTACGCACACATTCAAAAAAAAAGTTGAATATGTCGAAGCTAAAATTTATTCAGCTAGAACCAAAGAAACATTTTATCATTTTGCTTTTTCGGAAAAAAAAAGTTTGTCACAGATGAAAAATATTTAATAAATTTTCAGTAATGCTTCCAAGTTTTAAAATATTTTAAATCTATTCAAAACCTCTTGAATTCTTAAAAATATTCTTAGCTGCCTCGAATTTTTCTTGAAATTTTGAAAAATCGTTCAAAATGTAATTTTTTTAAAGCTTCTAAATTTTTCGTTTGAAATCTTTTCAAAAATCTGCCTTTTTATAAAATCTTTTACTGTTTGAAATTCTTTTTTAATCTCTTCGAATCTTCTAAATATCACTCGATTCTTAATTTTTTGATCTTACAAAATTGAAACACTTTGCTTTAAAATCTTCTACTCTTTTTCGAAAGTTGAGGAAATCTTTTGAAATCTTTTGCAATTTTCTCTTCAAATTTATTTTTCAAACTGAAAAATCATAAAAAAATTCTCCACATATCTTTTGAAAATTCTTTTTTAATCCTTTCAAAATTTTTAAACCCTCTAATATTTTTGAATTGTGCAAATTTTTTTTTGAATTATTCTTGAATATAAAATATTTTCAAAATAAATATTTTAAAACTTGGAAGCATTTCATCATTTTATTTGAAAATTCATTTCTAGTTGAAAATTTACCTTTTTTTGTTTAAAAATCGTTGTATTTTATTCTTAAAAATTAACTGAAAAAGTTATTTTCAAACTATTCCAGTTAAGTATTTTATTATTTTAGTTGAAAATTCGTATTTTTGGTTGAAAATTAATTATTCAACTAAAAATTTAACTATTCGATTTTTGGTTGATAATTTATCTTTTTTAATTGAAAATGTATGTAATTGGTTGAAAATTCGTCTTTTTGGTAGAAAGTTAATCTTCCTGGTTGAAAATTCATCTTTTTGTTTGAAAATTCAACTATTTTGGTAGAAGATTCGTCTTTTTTGGTTAAAAATACAACTGTTTGGTTGAAAATTAATCTATTTTAGTTGAGGATTAAACTAATTTGTTAAAAATTCGTATTTTTCGGTTGAATTAAATCTTTTTTATATATATTAGAATCTTTTTTGGTTCATATATTAACTATTGTATTTTTCGTTGAGTATTTATATTTTTTGGTTGAATTCAGTTGTTTTTCATTTAAAATTAAAATCGTTTTATGTTGAAATATCATCTATTTAATTTTTTTATTAAAAATGAATCTTCTTTGGCTGGAAATTTAACTGCGTATTGAAAGTTAAACTCGTTTGATTAAAAGTTCGTTTTTTGGTTGAAAATTCAACTATTCTATTGAAAATTCGTTTTTATTTATGAGTATAATAATCTTTTTAACTGAAAATTTAACTATTTTATTTTTGGTTAAAAAGTGATATTTTTTAGTTAAAAATTCAACTATTTGGTTGAGCATTCATGTATTTTGTTCAAAATTCCTATTTTGGATAGAAAATTCATTTTTTGGTTGGAAATTCAAATATTTGGTTAAAAATTCATCTATTTTGTTGAATATGCAATATTTTTACTTGAAATATTTGGAATTCTCAAGTGATTTGAATTGGATTTAATATAGTATTCACATTAATTTTACTTAAAAGAATATATTTCCCGATTTTTGTAAAAAATCTCATTATTTATCAATTAAAAAAATTAATTAGTTAAATATGCTCTGAATATAAAAGTATAAGAAGATAAAATAAAAGTTTTTTTAAAATTATTATTCAAATTCATGGACTTTAGGTAGGCCTGAAATTGTTTTTTATTGATTAATTTTATTTTCTTAACGAATTTTTTGAACTACTGTTTATCATATTAATAAATCAATATTATATTCAGAGCTCTTCAAATTTTTTTAATTTTTCAACTATAGAAGATGAATTTTCAACCAAAAATGTGATAATCAAATTTTCATTTGAAAAAATTGTTTAAAAAAAGTATTTTCTGTAAATTGTTAAATAAATAACTAGATCAATTAATTTTCAATTAAAATGATGGATATTCAACTAAAAGAAAATGGATTGTTTAACAAAGGAGTTCAACTTCCAACAAAAAAATATGAAATCAGCTCAAAAATATTTTAATGTTAAATCAAATGAAAGTCTTGAATTTTCAACCAAGGAAGACGAATTTCTAATTAAAAAAGAGTTTAGTTTTATATAATTTAGATTTGAATTTTCAGTCTTCAAATATTAATTTTCCACAAAGAAGTTAATTTTCAATAAAAGATTTAAATTTTCAACAAAAAAGGAGTTTCTAACGTAATTGCTGAATTTTTAACAAAATAATTAAATTTACAAAAAAAACTTTCAACCAAAAAGATTAATGTTCAACCAAAAAGCCGAATTTTAACCAAATAGTGCAATTTTCCTCCAAAGAGATGAATTTTCATCTAAAATGATGAATTAAAAAAAATGAAATTCTAGGAACGGAGTTCAACTTTCAGCAATTTAGTTAAATTTTCAACCAGATTAATTTTCAATTAAATAACCGAATTTTCATTAAAATAGTGAAATTTTTGTCCAAAGAGATGAATTTGCGTCTAAAATGATGAATCATCAACCAAAAAAGTGATTTTTTAGCAACGGGGTTCAACATTCAACCAAGTATTCAAATTTTCAACTAATAATATTAGTTTCCAACCAAGAAGATTAATTTCCTACCAAAAAGGACAAATTTTCAACCAAATACATGGATTTTCAACGAAATAGTTACGTTTTTAACTAAAAAATATCAGTTTTCAACTCTTAAAAAGTGTTACAGTTAAATTCAAAGAATTCAAAAAACGTAATACGTCTTTAAAAGAATAGACCCGGAAAAAAATGGACTACAAAAAAAGTTATTATAACACTTGAATGGCTCCATACTCTGAAAAATAATTATACCTGGAAAAATCTTGAGGTACCTGCAAAAAACATGGAATTGTCAGGGATTTTTTTTCCATTATTTGAGTAGACACCCTAGTCTTTCTACTCTTATCTCTCCAAATAGTCGCCCTATTGCTATTTAATTTTGCACTCTATTAAATTTTGAATTACATTTTCTTCAAAATTGTCTTGATTAATACAGAATTTTTTCTTTTAAAGGATCACAAATCCAAAGGAGGAGTAACACCTTTAATGAAGGCATGTGCAGGTGGTCACTTATCTACTGTAAAATTGCTCATATCTAAGGGTGCAAATGTTAATCAACGGACTTTTAACAACGACAAGACTCCTCTTTCCTTGGCTTGTGGCGGAGGGCATCTTGAAGTTGCAGAACTTCTGCTGAAAAATTTTGCTGATCCTTCACACAAGTTCAAGGCAAGTTTCATCCTTTTATTTTTATCAATAATTAGCAAGGTGGCCGCAGGTCAGGGAAAAGCCAGGGCCTTTTTTTTTGGTCAGGGAAAGTCAGGGATTTAGAAAAAATTGCAAAAGTCAGGGAATTTCTGTAAGAAGCACTTTAAGTAACTGTCTAGAATAATCAGGGCCGCCACACAGTCATTTTTAGTCACTTTTTATCCTCGGTCATTGTTTTAAAATAAAGTCAGTATGGTCGCATTGTTAAATAAAAATATGACTTTAGTCACTTTTCATTCGCTAAATTAATCCATGGGCTAACCACTATTTAATTCAGATCTATGCTTATTTCCGAATTTTAATTATTGAATTCTTTTGAAATATTTTAGAGTAATTAAAAAAATTACTAAGAATTTTTGTAAACAGATTTAAATAGTTTAATGGGATTTCAAAAGATTTGAAATATTTTATAGTATCTTTAAAAATGCCAAGGAATTTTCAAGCGCTGTAGAAAGTTTTAAGAGATTTAAAAATATTACAAAGGATTTAAAATATTTTAGAGTAATTAAAGAAATTCCTAAAATTTTATGAAACAGATTTAAATAGTTTAATGGGATTTCAAAAGATTTGAAAGATTTTATAGTATATTTAAAAATGTTAAGGAATTTTCAAGAGCTTCACAAAGTTTCAAGGGATTTCAAAATATTTTAAAGTATTTTAAAAGATTCCAAGGAATTTTGAATAAATTTCGATAGTTTGAAGGGACTCCAAAAGATTTTAAAGATTTTAAAGTATTTTTAAAAATGCCAAGGAATTTTCAGAAGCTTCAAAAAGTCTTACGGGATTTCAAAATATATCAAAGGATTTTTAATAATTTACAGTATTTAAAAATATTCCATAGAATTTTGATAAAGTTTAAACAATTTGAATGGATTTCAAAGGATTTGAAAGATTTTATAATATCTTTAAAAATGCCAAGGAATTTTCAAGCGCTATACAAAGTTTCAAGAAATTTCAAAATATTACAAAGGAATTTAAAATATTTTAGAGTAATTAAAGAAATTCCTAAACATTTTTGAAACAGATTAAAATAATTTAATGGGATTTCAAAAGATTTGAAAGATTTTATAGTATTTTTAAAAATGCCAAGGAATTTTCAAGAGCTTTACAAAGTTTCAAAGGATTTCAAAATATTTTTAATATTTTAGAGTATTTTAAAAGATTCTAAGGAATTTTGAATAAATTTCAATAGTTTCAAGGGATTCCAAAGGATTTAAAAGATTTTAAAGTATTTTTAAAAATGCCAAGGAATTTTCAGAAACATCAAAAAGCCTTAAGGGATTTCAAAATATATCAAAGAATTCTAAATATTTTACAGTATTTAAAAATATTCCAAGGAATTTTGAATAAGTTTAAACAATTTGAATGGATTTCAAAGAATTTGAAAGATTTTATAGTATCTTTAAAAATGCCAAGGAATTTTCAAGCGCTATACAAAGTTTCAAGAGATTTAAAAATATTACAAAGGGTTTAAAATATTTTAGAGTAATTAAAGAAATTCATAAAAATTTTTGAAACAGATTTAAATAGTTTAATGGGATTTCAAAAGATTTGAAAGATTTTAAAGTATTTTTAAAAATGCCAAGGAATTTTCAGAAGCTTCAAAAAGTCTCAAGGGATTTTAGAGTAATCAAAGAAATTCCTAACAATTTTTGAAACAGATTAAAATAATTTAATGGGATTTCAAAAGATTTGAAAGATTATATAGTATTTTTAAAAATGCCAAGGAATTTTCAAGAGCTTTACAAAGTTTCAAGGGATTTCAAAATATTTTAGAGTATTTTAAAAGATTCCAAGGAGTTTTGAATGAATTTCAATATTTTGAAGGGATTCCAAAAGTTAAAAAAAAGATTTTAAAGTATTTTTAAAAATGCCAAGGAATTTTCAGAAGCTTCAAAAAGTCTTAAGGGATTTCAAAATATATCAAAGGATTCTAAATATTTTACAGTATT
>CAKNXH010061501.1:34958-55312 GCA_932178445.1 Andricus quercusramuli
TGAAAACTCTTATGTTTGGGTTAACATTTTTTTTTTTACTAAAAATGTTACTATTCCATTTTCAGTTGAAAAATATTATTTTTTTAGTGCAAATTTCAACTATTTGGTTAAAAATGTATGTGTTTTGTTGAAAAATTGTATTTTTTGATAGAAAATTAATATTATTATTTGAAAATTAATCTTGTTGGAAAATTCATCTCTTTGGTTAAAAACTCCAGTGTTTCAGTTCAGTATTCATCGTTTTAATTGAAAATTAATCTTTTTGGTTTAAAATTTAACTATTCCAGTTGAAGATTGATAATTTTATTTAAAAATTCATCACTCTGGTTGAAAGTTGAACTATTTTGTTGAAACCCCGTTTTTTTTTGTTGAAAATTAATTTTTTCAACTGAAAGTTTAACTATTCCATTTTTTGTAATAAATGAATATTTTTTAGTGAAAATTTTAAGTATTTTTTTCTCTGTTCTCTGTTGTATTAAAGGATGTTTAGAATGAACGTCATAAATTAAAAAAAATATTTGCGTTTTTTCTGGAAATATGAATGTTACTTTTAGTTGACCAGGAAAATTGAAAAACTTGACCGGGAAATGACCGGAAATTTGAAATCGTCCGCCGAATCACCACCCTGATATTGTGAATAATTCTATAAGTTTTTAATTTCGTCTCCGCTAATATACTATGTTACAAAAATACATTTTTTGTAAAATTCAACTTAAAAATTATAAAAATTATTAGTTGAAAATGTCGATTTTAATTCAGTTTTAAAAGGTTTCAAAATATTTCAAAGCTTTTAGAATATTTAAAAGGATTTTGAACATTTTACAAAGATTTGAAGGATTTTAAGGATTTTAAGGATTTTAAAACGTTTACAGTACACCAGATTTCTAAGATTTTAAAATATTTCGAAGATTTGAAATTATTTCAAATGTTTTAAAAACATTTTAGAAATATTTAAAAAGATTTGAAAAAGATTTTAAAAAATTTCACAACAAATTCTCAAAGATTTCTAACATTTCATAAAGATTGCAAGGATTTCAAAGATTTAAAAAAGGCATATACACCAAATTTTAAAGATTTCACAAAGATTTCGAACATTTCCAAATATTTTAAAACTTTCGAAAAATTTCAAAGGTTTTAAAGGTTATAGTAAACTATAGATTTTTCAGATTTCAAAAGATTTTACACAGATTACAAATATTGTTATGATTTTTAATGATTACAAAAGATACAAAAGAAAGATTTCATAGAAATTTCATTAAGATATCAAAATAATACAAGAATTCCAAACATTTCAAAGATTTTAAACGATTTCAAAGATTTCGACAAATTTCAAAGGTTTCAAGGATTTTAAAGTTTTCAAAGATTTCAAATATTTTACAAAAATTCCAAAAGATTTAAGAGAAATTTCAAGATTTCACAACGGTTTTGAGTACTTCAAGAGATTTCAACGAATTCACAAAGATTTCAAGGTTTTCAAGGTTTCAAAGACGACTTGTGTTTGAAAAAAATTAAAAATTAGTTTATTTATGGTTCTGCCTTTTTTGGAAATTATTGACCAATCAAAAATGAAATGGCTTATTTTTTACATGGATAAAAAATGGTTATTTCATTATTTGATGTAAAAAAAAAGGAGACCTGGAAAAACTTGACTTCTTGACCTGGAAAACCTGGAAAATACCTTGAATTTCGTTCCAAGAATCGCTGGACACCCTGAATAAGATCCACCCTAGTGTACATATTCCGACTCGATTGTTGTAAAAAATGCGAAACACTTGAATGGCTCCGTACTATGAAAAAATATACCTGGAAAAAATGTGGAATAATTAGGGAATTTTTTTTCTAGGATTTGATAAGCCACGAAAGTCTTCGGTTAAATAAAAAAGCAGAACGTAAGTAAAAATGTTTATTGACGTAAAACGAACATCGTAACAATGAGATTTTCACAATAATACAGAATTACTCGATATCTAGCACTCGAAAATCGAGCAACGAATGCCTCGAGGCTAGTTTTTTCATTATACTGCGTACTCTCCAGTTCACCAGTCACTTAATATCTTCTTATTTTTCTATAACACTCATTTCAAAATGCTCACAGGAGGATAGCGTCAAATCGAGAAAAAAAATTGTATTTACAACCAGGTATCTTATATCGGCATGTTAAATTACCCCTCCTTTAATCACGCGTGATGCACTTTTCTAGTGGCATAAATACTTCCAAACACCAATTCTTCTCTGCAAATGAAAATGCGATTTTAACTATCACGAGGAAAATGCAAGCGGCAGTATTTCAGTTTCAATCTTATATTTCTTCGGTATATACCTTTCGAGACTTTCTAAAAGGTGATTCTTAATTTTTTGAAAATGAGGCGGGATATGTATTTCGTTAAGAAAAAAAGTTCGACTTCAGAACGAAAAAAGTTCCATCTTGGACTTTTATGATGTTGATCCTTCCTTTTCGACGACGAGTAACGATTCTGAATTTGTCAAAATGTA
This sequence comes from Andricus quercusramuli, assembly GCA_932178445.1. Lineage (NCBI taxonomy): Eukaryota > Metazoa > Arthropoda > Insecta > Hymenoptera > Cynipidae > Andricus > Andricus quercusramuli. Next base: position 37,452 of record CAKNXH010061501.1, read on the forward strand.
GAAATCGAAACGTGCAAACATATAATTACGAACAAAATCGTCAGCATTGGAGAACTCAATGAGTTGAACATTATTGGCGGGAAGCTGAGGCCACGCTTAAACTTAACCTTATAAATTAAAAAGGAATCATTCCAAATTTGTGGAATTCGTTCCATTTGGAATGCAGGATTCTCAAGCAGATTGTGCAATTCACAAGAATTACTAAATTCTAATTAAAAAATGCAAATCCACTTCATAGAAAACGTCAAGCTGCTTTTTATGTCTGTATTATTACACCACCGTTCCACGAAGACTTTCTCGCGACGCAGCTCTCATCGGAGAATAATTTCTTCGCTTACGTACACAGTCACACGTATTGTGCAAATGTATTCCAGCTCGAAAAAGGATCCACGCGCTTGTATCCGCGCGATAATTTGGTACTAATAACATCATAATTTAATAAAAAAAATTAATTAATCTAGTTTAGAATGCTCTGGATTCAAGCATCAATCAGTTTTCTTAGCCGCCGTGTCCTTTGGAGGTTCTGCCTTGGCTGCATCGTCCTTCGCAGGTTCGATAGCTTTTGGTCCGTCTTTCTTCTCCTTTTTCTCCTTCAATTCCGCCTCCATTTCTCCCGAGAATCCAAACTCGTTAACCCTCGAGAGATCAGTTTTGTAGATCCAGCGTTGATAGAGGAATATGCAAAAGACAATGTCATCTCGGAAACAACCTAGCCTGTAAAGTGTCGGCATTTTGATGACGAAAGCGAACACGTCGTCGATGAACGTGTTCAGGAATTTGTAGGATAACATGCGCCAGGGAAGATGCGCCACGCTCTTGAGTTTGTAATTGATGAAGAGCTGTGGGGTCATCATGATAAAGCCGAAAGTCAAGAGGAATCCGTAGAGCATGCTGAGAACCCAAGAGTACCAGCTCTTGTGTTCGAGGTACATGAGAGAGTAAACTGCGTAGCCTCCAAGAAGTGGGAAAAGGGCCCAAGATAGATACTTGAAGGCTAGTCTGTCGTACATCTTCGTCGAAGATTCGACGTAGGATCCTTTGTCGTGAATGGATATCCTGGGGAAGATTCCAAGGATCTTGGATTCTCGGTTTACTTTGATGTCGACGGTCTTGTTGATCTTCCAGATTTCGATGCAGAGACCAATTGCGCAACTTATCCGGACAACGGTGTTGGTTTCGTTGTCGAGGACGTAGAGGAGAACGATGATAGACTGGAAAACGTTGAAGAAGACCGACCGGACGGAGAGACCTTCGAGAGATTTACGGTTGTTCCAGAATTCGATATCTGTAACGAGAAAGGGATTTTAAGATTTCAGATGCTTTTAGGATCTTCCGATTTTTGTTATTTAGTGATTATTTTTACCATTTTTAAATGCGAGGAACTCAAAGATACTGTGTAGGATTGATACGGCGAAAGTCAGACCCAGGAGATAAGGATTCGTCTCGATGAGAGCTTCCTTCAGAGTGTCTTGATCGCTCTCTTCTTCCTCTGCACCTCCTGCAATTTTACAAATATTTTTAGAATGCAGATACGAAAAACTTTTGATTTAAAAAGTTAAATTTTTAGACTTGCAGGCCTCGGACTCATTTGAAAAATTCAAAATAGTGTTAAGAGGCTAGTCTAGTTTCTCACTTTCAAAAAATCGATTTTTTTTTTGCCTAATTCGATAGTATACTATTCGGAGAAAAAGTTCCCAGAGCTATGAGAGTATGAAAAATAAAATTTTATAACCAAAAATCAGTTGTAAAAACTTTAAAAGCGTTTTTCTCAAAACTGCATTTTCAAAAACGGCTGCAATTCTAGCTCAAAGAAAAATTAACGAATCGATTTGAAATTTTGCACGAATATTCTTAACATGTTTTTACATACCATGAACTAGGATCTTTTCGATATTTCAAAAAATATAAATTTGCCGAACAAAAAACGAGCGTTTTTTTATCGTTTTTTTGGTGAAAATTTGAATTTTTTGTTCAAAACGCTGCGATTTTTTCAATTTTAAATATTTTTAAAAGATCCTAGTTCATGGTACGGGGAAAGACATCTAGTTTAACGTGAAATTTTTTTTTTGAGATACTGGCATTCTGAAGACCTCTACAACTGCAGCCGATTTACAACTTCATTTTTGGATGACTCGACATCGGAGTATATAACTCGGCTTACAGTCGATATTTTTTCATGAAATTTTGTGTATTAACTTGTCAATAGTATCTGAATATATCCTCAAAATTTTAAAATATTTGACCGCATGATTTTTTTATGAGTCCCGAAAAATCACCTCCATTTTCCGCGCGAGAAACTAGACTAGCCCCGTAACAGTAGCATACATTTTGAAAAATAGTAAAATAGTGTCTTGCCAGGTCTTGCAATTTATTAAATATTAAATCCCTTAAATATGAATCTCTGAAATATGTAGAAATCTCTAGAAGTCCCTTGAAATTTAATTCAATTTATTCCTTGAAGTTCTCTAGAAATCCGCTGAAATCTTTTAAAAATCTTTTAAATCTTTTAAATTAATATCGTGGATACCTTTTCCAAATCCTTTGAAATTTTCTCTAAACTCTTTAAATTCCTTGAAAATGATAAAATTCCTGAAAAAATCATGAAATCTTTTAAATCCCCTGAAATTTCATAAAATCCCATAAAACCTGATAAAGAGCCTCCTGAAATATTTTAAAATACGCTAAAAGCTTTAAAATCCCTCGAAATCTTTGAAATCCACTGAATTCTTTTGAAATCCTCTGAAATTTCAGGAAAACACCCAATTTTTTTAACCCTTTAAATTTATAGAAATTTTTTATATGTAATCTTATTTCACAAATAGTACTGTAAGAATTCCTTGAAATTTTAGAAATCTTTTTAATCTTCTGAAATCAATTAAAATTGTTTAATCTGTTTAAATTGTCTACAGCCATACGAAATTCTTTGAAATATCATGAAATTCCTCGGAATCTTTTAAAATATACTATATTCTTTAAAATCATTTAAAAAATGTAAATCCCTTCAATCTTTTGAAATTCGGCACAACAACTTGCAATCTTTCATACTTTGTAATATTTTTTGTTTGATAATGTTGATTTTCCTTTAAAAATATATAAATCTTTTTTGAATCCTCTTCGACCCCATAAAACTCAATGAAATCCTTGAAATCTTTGAAATCCTTTGATATATTTGGTACCATTTTCAAAACCCTTGAAATATTTGAAATCTTTTGAAATGTTAGTCAAAATTTTATCGAGGAGAATTAATTTTTAATAAAAAAAAACTAATTTTCCGCCAAATAGTTGAATTGTATGCCAAATTATTGGAATTTCAAGTCAAAAACACTACTTTTCTATCAAACCAAAGAACAAACGAATTTTCAACTAAAATTATGAATCTTTAACCCAAAAGTAAACTTTTAAGAATGTAATCCAACTTTCAACCAAGAAAAAAAAAAGAAAAAAAAATTCAACCTAGAAATATAATATATATCTTAACAAATAAATATTTTAATTAAAAATAAAAAAACAGATACATTTAACAAGAAAAGACACATTTTTAACAAAATACTTTAATCATCAACTAAAATATATTAATTTTAACAAAAAATTTGCATTTAAAAAAAAAATCGATTTTCTACCAAAAACGAATTTTCAACAAAATACCTAGATTTTCAATCAACTGGTTCAATTTTCTACCAAATTGTTGAGTTTTCTACAAATCAGTTGAATTCTCAACCCGACAATGTAAATTTTCAACAAAAAATTAAGTAAACCGATACAGATTAACTTTTAAATAAACAGTTGCATTTTTAACTAAAAAAGATGAAATTTTTACAGAAATATATGAATTTTCAAACCAAAAAGATGAATGTTCGACAAAATAGTTGAATTTTCAAACAAATCAAAATTTGTTAGTCAAGAAATAAGAAAAATGTAATCAAACTGATGAAACTTAAAAAAAAAACGAATTTGCAAAAAAACAGTTGAATTTCAACCAAGAAGTATGACTTTGAACAAAAAAATTGTAGATTTTTCAACAAAATAATTAAATTTAGAACCAAATAATAAAATTTTTAATTAAAACAATTAATTTTTAACCAAATAGATAATAAAATAATGTTTCAACCGAAAATAAGGAATTTCAATCAAAAATAGTTTAACTTTCTCATTGGCTTCTATTAATTCAGTTCGCATTTATGTAAGTGGAAAAATGAGAAAAAGGGAAAAGACTGTTAAACCTGCGATAAATAAATAACAATACTAATGGGCTAAATAATAACATTTTAAATAAACATTGAACACTATTTTGACATATTTTTTGCTTCCTCATAGAGGAAGCTTTGTAATGGTAACATTTTTCAAATTTTTTAAATTCATTTAATTGAACCCTCCCTAATTTAAAAATGCCTAATACAATGTTCTAAGCAATTGTCCGGATGTGTGTGTGTGTGGATGTGTGGATGTCACGCTTTTTTGTGAACACGATAATTAGAAAACGGTTGCAGATAAATTGATGAAATTTGGAGAGCTTATTTTCCTCACTAATATCTTGAAACTGACCAAAGGATTTCAAAAAATATTTAATGCATTTTTTTCTAGCACTCAATGATATTTTAAAAATCGGTTTTTTATAGCAAAACTTTTTTCATTCGCATAATTCAAAGTTGACGCACGAATATAAAAGATGCCTTGGTTCGGAACGAATCGATTGACCTACAATAATAATGCATTTTATCAAAGAGTAGGGAAGTTATGGTAATGCATAATATTTGAAAATACGGTTTTTTATAGTAAAACTTTTTTCATTAGCATAATTCAAAGTTGATGCAAGAATGTGAAAGATTCCTTGGCTCGGGATGAATCTATTGACCTATAATATTAATACATTTTATTGAAGAGTAGGGAAGTTATGGTAATTTATATATTTTGAAAATCGGTTTTTTATAGTAAAACTTTCTTCACTAGCATAATTCAGAGTTGATGCAAGAAGATAAAAGATTCCTTGGTTCGACACGAATCGATTGACCTACAATAATAATGCATTTTATCAAAGAGTAGGGAAGTTATGGTAATTTATATATTTTGAAAATCGGTTTCTTATAGTAAAACTTTTTTCATTAACATAATTTAAAGTTGATGTAAAAACAGAAAAGATGTGTTGATTCGAGTCGAATCGATTGACCTATAATATTAATGAATTTTATTGAACAGTAAGGAAGCTATGGTAATGCATAATATTTGAAAATATGGTTTTTTATAGTAAAACTTTTTTCATTAGCATAATTCAAAGTTGATGTAAGAATGTGAAAGATTCCTTGGTTCGGGACGAATCTATTGACCTATAATATTAATGCATTTTATTGAAGAGTAGGGAAGTTATGGTAATTTATATATTTTGAAAATCGGTTTTTTATAGTAAAACTTTCTTCACTAGCATAATTCACAGTTGATGCAAGGATATAAAAGATTCCTTGGTTCGAAGCGAATCGATTGACCTAAATAATAATGCATTTTATTGAAGAGTAGGGAAGTTATGGTAATTTATATATTTTGAAAATCGTTTTTTTATAGTAAAACTGTTTTCATTAACATAATTCAAAGTTGATGCAAGAACAGAAAATATGTGTTGATTCGAGACGAATCGATTGACCTATAATATTAATACATTTAATTGAAGAGTATGGAAATTGTGAAATTGCATAATATTTGAAAACACGGTTTTTCATAGTAAAACTTCTTTTCAGTAACATAATTCAAAATTGATGCAAGAACGGAAAAAATCTCTTGATTCAAGGCAAATTGATTGATCTATAATAATAATAATACACTTTATTGAAGATTAGGGAATTTCTGCTCATTTATAATATCTGAATCATCAGGTTCAAACAGAAAAACTTTCTTCATCGACATAATTTAAAGTTGATGCATGAATAGAAAAGACTTTGATCATAAATTTTCAAATAGAGTAATATTATGACAATTTTTGTGAAGAAATCATAAAGCTGGGAAAGGGATAGGGTGCGACAGAACTTTTCCTTTCCCTTTTGCAGCTCAAAAAATTATTATTTCGAACCCAAGATTTGATTTGTCTGATTTGTCTTTTTATTTAAAACATTTTTGTATCATTCTGTAATTTTTCATTTTTGGTAATATTCTATTTTTAAATTGAGCAAAATGAAGACTTCGGTTTGCCTATTGAGGAAGCAAATACATTTGCTAACGGGAAGCAAAGTGCTCGTGAAATGAGCACCATATAATTATAAATACAAACAAAGTGGAAACACTCGAAATCGAATTCACAGCTAGTTTAAAAATTTGTGACGTTTTTTTAAACCTTGTCACACTATTTTTTAAAAACTTGCGGCACTATTTACACTATTTTTTTTAATTCGTGACACTATTTACACTATTTTTACCCTTAAAGTGAATCGGAGGCCTGCTCTTGTAATCTTGTAAAATACTCTAAAATCTTTCAAATCTTTCGAAATTTGTTGTAATCTTTAAAGTTCTTGGATATCCTATAAAATCGTGTAGGTCTGATAAAATCCCTACAAATCCCTTGAAATACTTTGGAATCCCATAAATTATCTTGATATGTATTAGTAATATCTTTTAAAATTCCTTCGAAAAATTTTTAATCCTCTGCAATTGGATGAAACTTCTTGAAATCTCTTAAAATTCATTGACATCTTTAAAATTCTCTAAAACCCCATTGGAATTTTTTTAACTACTCTAAAACCCTATAAAATCTTTTTAAATCCCTGAAACTAGTTAAAACCCTGCATAACTGAGTGAAATTCTGAGTTAAATTTTCAGAAATACTTTGAAATGTTTTAAAATCTTTGAAATCTTAAATAAAAAAATTTGTTTTCGTGTTTTGAAATGACGGTTATGTTATTTTAATAATAATAGTAGATAATAGTAGCATTAGTGTTATTTTTTAAATAGTAGCAAATAGCAGCAAATAGCTAAATATTAACATCGTTAAAAAAAAGTATCCATAGTGGCATGAGTCCGATGCCTGGACTTGGATCTATTTTTTAAGTTAAAGAATGTAAAGGTATTATAGATACCTAGAAGTGACGATGTCCATTTCTTTCTCATGTTTTGGGCCGTGTAGATTTGCCATTTGAATAGTGAGAGAGGTTGATAGGTAAGACGCAATTCGAGTTCTTTGACGGTATCGTTTATTGGTTGATAGTCTCGCTGCATGTTCCAGAAGTCATTGAAGTATATTACTGGCTTGTAGAAACTTCCTCCTTGCGAAAAATGGATAACTGGAAAAATAAAAATAGTGTCAATAGTGGAATCAATTTTGAAAAATAGTAGTAATATGTGCCATTAACTTTTTTTAAATAATAAACTTTTATATATAAATCACGCAGGCCTTGGATCGCCTAGAATGCTTTTGAAAATGGAATAAAAGGTTCAAAGAAAGAACTACAATTTCTTTTTGTTTTTTAACGAAGAAAATTAAATCCAACGCTGTACAAATAGAAAAAATACACGAAATAGTAAACAACATGTCGCAACTTTAATTTTGATCTTTCTAGCATATAATACTATGGATTTGCAAATTATATTTTCACAAATAAAGTTTACTATAAAATTATGACATACTTAAAACATAAAAATTGCTAGACCCAGCATTATTTCTTTTTTATAAAGCATGCAAAAATTGAACAAAACAGTATTCCTAAGAAATTCCGTAAAATTATATTGACGATTTAGCATTGTATGCGGAGGTATTTTGAATATTTAAAAGAGTTTTTGTGTAAATTTTAAACTTAACTTATAGAAAATTCTATTTTATTGACATTTGATGAATTTTTTTTATCAAACTTTTGAATTCAAGTTCTTATACCTGAGTTGTTACAGAATTTGTTATTTCCAAATTCTTGATCTTTTTCAGGGTAATTTCAACAAAAATTCTAGACCTCACGCTAATAGTTTGACTTTAGAAAAATTAGAAATTTTCAGAGATAAAATTAAACTCTGATTTAAAGTATTGACTCGGAATATGAATAGAATTTGGCGAGTTTATCATGTTTTTTTTCGACCTTTTAAATATCTAAATGTGAAAAAATAGTACTATTCATATGTAAAATTAAATAACTGTTTTTTTTCACTTGTGAAAGTAAAATTATCAGAGGATCAGTAATTTCAATTACAATTACAAGACATTCTTAAATATATTATCACCGTCGCATAATTGAATACATAATTCTTAAAAAATAATTAATCATTTCTTGAGTTTGTTCCTACAATCCATGAATTTGAATAATTAATTAAAACAAGTTTTTATTTTGAATGAAATATATTTACCAAATGAGTAGACACCCTAACTTTTCAAGTGAAAATATTGCATTTTCAACAAGATAGATTAACCAAATAGTTAAATTTTCAACAAAAAATGGAATAGTTAAATTTCCAGTTAAAAAATTAATTTTGAAACAAAAATTAGAAATTAAATTTTCAACCAAAATGATGAATCTTCAACTGGAACAGTTGAACTTTCAATCAAAAGGAAGAATCTTGAACTAAAATAATGAATCTTCAACTAAAATGATTGAATTTTAACCAAAAAGATTAATTTTCTTCCAAAAAAAAAACTTCCAACAAAATACATGAATTTTATACTAAAAAAGACCATTTTTCAACCAAAAATGGAAAAATTTGATTTTCACTTGAAAAAATTAATTTTCAAACAAAAACATGAACTTTTAACTAAAATGATGGAACATTCTACGGGAACCGTAATGTTTTTAACCAAAAAATGAATTATTAATAAAAGAGTTTAATTTTCAACAAGTAATTTAATTTTCACTAAAAATGATGAATCTTCAACTGGAATAGTGGAACTCTAAACCAAAAAGACGAATTTTCAACGAATATCATGAATCTTTAACTAAAATAATTGAATTTTCTACGAAAAAGACGAATTTTGAACAAAATTGTTGAATCTTTACCTATAACAGATAAACTTTTAACTTCAAATACATAATAAATAGATTTGAAGTACAAAAATAAATTTTCAACTACATAAAATAATGTTTCAACGAAATATGTAGTTAAATTTCCAAGCAAACAGATAAATTATCAACCAAGAAGATTAAATTTCTATAAAAAAATATGAACTTTCGACAAAAAATGTAATAGTACAATTTCCAGTTGAAACAATTAATTTAACTAAAAAAAAAAAAAAAACATTTGCAACAAAATATGTAGTTCAATTTTCAACCCAAGAAATTAATTTTGAACCAAATAGTTGAATTTTCTACCAAAAAAAAAACACAAATTTTCAACAAAACAGTTGAATTTTGAACTAAAGAAAATTAATTTCCAACTAAAATGATAAATCTTTAACTGAAATAGTTGTATTTGAACCAAACATATTAATTTTCAACTAAAATTATTCACCTTTAACTGGAATAGTTGAATTTTCACCCAAAAATCTTATTTTCAACCTAGAAGATTAATTTTGACCAAAAAATATGAATTTTCAAATAAAAAAGATAAATGGCCAAAAAATAAATTTTTAATGAAAATAAAACGATTTTTCAACATAATAGTTAAATTTTCAACTAAAGAAATTATTTTTTAACCGAATGGATGAAGTTTTAACTAATAACTAACAAAAAAGACGAACTTTTCAACAAAATAGTCGAATTTTCACCTAATACAGATAAATTTTCAAAATAAAATAGAAAAGTTAAATTTGCAGTACAAAAAAATTTGTTGACCAAATAAAATAAATTTTGAACGATACAGTTTAATTTTCAATCAAACAGATAAATTAGCAACCAAGAAGATTACATTTCCACCAAAAAACATAAAATTTTGAAAAAAAACGGAATAATTTTTAACTAAAAAAACGAACTTTCAACAAAATGGTTCAATTTTATACCATTAAAATTAATTTTTAACTGAAATGCTGAATCTTTCACCAGAAGAAATGAGTTTTTAAGCAAATAGTTGAATTTTCTACCATTTTAACAAAAAAACATGAGTTTCCAACCAAAAAACATAAATTTTCAACAAAAAAGAGGATAGTTAAATTTTTAACAAAAAAGAGAATAGTTAAATTTTAAACAACAAAAAAACAATTTTCAACGAAATAGTTAAATTTTCAACCAAAGGAATGAATTCTTAATTGAAGAGAAGAAAAATTCCCTGACATTTCCAGGTTGTGTCAGGCATATAAAAATTCCCTGACGATTCCAGGTTTTCCAAAGATATAAAGAAAATGGTTGAAAATTATTAATTCAATAATGTCAATAAATTTAATAAGCTTCCTCCAAACACGATAATTTTAATTTTAAATTATTTTCAAATCCCAGGAATTTCTACATACTTTGAATTACTTAAAAATACATTAGCTTCTAATTTCACGAACGCCGGATCTTGATTATTACCCTTAAATGAACAGAATGATTCACGTCTAAAATATTTATTTTGAAAGTTTTAAACTTATCAACTTGCATTATTTTAAGATGAGACAAGTTTACAAATTACAGCATATTTTTAACTGTAATTGCCTAAAACTTAAATTCGGTTAATTTTAGGGTTTTTAAATTTGTTTATATTATTACATTTATTATTAAATAATACCCTAATTTTTTAAATGTTACATATTTTTTGTAAGGACGTGACGTTTTAAAAGAGAAAATATTCTTGAGTACGAAAAAGATTTTGAACATATAAAAATTGTTCAACAACTTATACTTTTTGTCCGACTTTTTTTATATCACTGTAAATGGGTTTCCCACGACCTAAATATATCCAATTAAAAAAAAAAATATTTAATGACAGAAATAAATAAAAAAACCATTTTAAATTATTTAAAAACTATAAAATTTCTCATAAAATGATTGTTTCTTCTTTTCTACATGTAATAATGTTTAATCTCTCCCCTTTTTTCTGAAAAATTACACTATTTCGCCTTTTCTTGGGCCAATTTTGCGCTGTTATCCCTGTTCTAGTATTATAAAACGTTTTAACTTACATTCATTGAGAGGAGGAGGAACTTGACCAGGCACCCAATTGGTTTGGTCCACAACGAAATTAATGGTCATATTCGGGTGCCAGTGAGAAAGAATTTCCTGGTTCATTAACTCAGCTTTCTAGAAAAAAGAAAAAAAATTAATTCAAATATTTTGCGTTAATTTCAACCTAAAACAACATTATAAACATAAATAAACTATGAAAAAATGCCCTAAGCAGGGTGGCAAATCATGGGAAGATTTAAAATTCCAGGTCATTTAAACGTTTTTCATGGTCTTTCCAGGTCAATCTTGTTCCATTTTCCAGGTCAACTTACATTAACTTAATTACGATTTCTATACTTTTTTAATTATCACAAAAGTTTCAAACCCCAATCAAAATAAAGTCAAAATCATGTAAGAAACTTAAATTCATGTTACAGACGAAAGATTATTTATTTCCCTCATATACTGCTTGAATTCACATATTCCTAGCAATATAATTCAGGGTGGGCATTTTAATCGAAGGAAAAAATGCCGAGTCATTTGCCGGTTCAAAAACATTTTTCACGGTCATTGAAATTTGAAGATTCGAACTCTTGAAACCAATTTTTTTTCACTTGAAGTTATAAAAACTGAACTGCCAATTAAAATATTTTTAAAATTAAAGCCTAAAAGTTTTTTAAACAAACGATCAACAACTTTGTAAATTTTCAAAATTAAAATTTTTTAAGCAATTCTAAGTTAGAAACATTAAAAATTGAAAGATTACAATTTTTCTGAACCGAACACTATTTAGAGTAGAAAGTACATTTTTTTAACTAGTTACAAATTAATAATGGTTCAGTTGTTATTTATAAATCGAAATTTTGTTTTGAAATATTTTAAAATATGCTCTCAAAATGAATTTTTAAAACAAAAAATCACTTTAAATTTTCCTAGAAATCTTGAGAAAATGAGTTTCTTATATTGAAACCTTTCAAAATTATTTTAAAAAACTTCAAGATTTTATTTCAAAATCTTCTCTTTTGAAAAAAACCTTTGTAAAAAATTGCCTTAAAATCATCCAGAGATCACTTTTTCGAAATTTATGAAAACTTTTGAAATCTGTTTGAATGTTCTCCTAAAATTAATTTTTCAACTTAAAACATTATTCTCAATTTCCTAGGGATCTTAATAAAACAGAACTTTCATTCTTCTAAAACATTTCAAAATGCTTAAAAAATGACTGAATTTTTTGTTCGAAATCTTTGAAAATCTACATTTTGTTTTCAAAAATTTCAAAATCTTTTTAAATTTTCAGTTTTTTTTTTAGTATTTTTCAGAACATCTAAATATCTCTTAAACTTTCTCGAATTTCGTCTGAATTAATAATTGTTCAATTGTTATTTATTCATCAAAATTTGTTTTTGTTTTGAAATCTTTTTAAAAATTCTGTTAACATTAATTTTTTTTAATAAACAAACACTTTCAATTTTTGATATCTTAAAAAATGTATATTCTGTTTAAAATTTTTGGAATCATTTCAAGGCTTAAATTGAGTTTGAATCTATTCAAAAGTTCTAAACATCTCCTAAACTTATTCGAATTTGTACTAAATGAATAATTGTTCAACTATTATTTATTCTTCAAAATTTAACCAAAAACTTAAATAGTTCAAAGTTTTAATTCAGCTCTCTCAAATTTAAACGATTCAAGGCTTTCTGTTTTAAACAATTCACTTTTAAATTGTTTATTTTTGAATATTCTATTTATAATTGGTAATTTTTAAGTAATAAATTTTTTTATTTTCTTTAATTAAAAAATTTAAATTTAAATGGATTGAAATGGAACATTTTAAACTGAAACAATATTTGAATAGGCTTTAAATAAAATAAATAAATTATTGTTCAATTTTTAATATTCTAACTACAGCTCAATTTTATAAATGATTAAATAATTTATATTTACAGTTGATCAAGTTGAAACGTTTTTTGTTTAAAAATTGAAATTACAAACGCTGTTCATTTTTAATTGCTTAGTTAATTTAAAAAATTAATTGGTTAGATAGATTTTTCTTCAAAAATTTAGTAAAATTCACGATCAAAAAATAAATTCACTGTCATTTCCCGTTTTTAAAAAATTCCCGGCCTTTTCAAATCACAATATCGAGCTTATTCTCTTTAAAATTTGTTGTACACATTAGATCTAGCACGAGTAAGATAACGAAAACCTTTTAAAAAACAATTGTACTCTCCTTGCAATTAGAGCAAACAGATGTCCAAAATCGAATGTTATATTACTTTCTTTCCAGGGTTGCATTTTCCTCATATTTTTAATTTCCCGTTCTTTAAAAATCAAAATTTTTCAAATCTACCTTGATTTCTTCTTCCGTCGCAGTCGTTTCTCCAGTCAGCAGATTATGCGTTTTCTGATAGCGAACTTTCTTGAATTTGTTCACCATCCTTCTCGCATGAGAGACCATATCTTTTCCTGCATACTTTCCTTTTCCAGCATTAGGATCCGGTGATTTTCCACTCTTGGTGACAAAAACGTGGAGGTAAATCGAACCATTACTTTTGAGTTGCTCTGAAGGAGTAAACTTATGTATGTGGACTCTCGTTCCATCGTTTTCTGGTCCACTAGTCCAGTCTCCGTAAATTAATTCCTTCTCTGTCCAAACGTGTGCATTTGGATCCCCAAAGTCGGTGAAAATTTTCGATTCCGATAAATAAATGTTTAGGTCAAATATTGTTCCGTTTTCAAAGAGGTTCTTGGAATTTAATTTAGGCATTGGTGCACCTCCAGGGCCAGGTGTCGTTGGCGCTTCAGTCTGAGGTCGTCGAAAGAAGGAACTTATGAAATATATTATAAGTGCCCGGATTATCAGGGATTTTGTCACGGCGAAAAATGATTCTCCCCATGTTCCTTTATTTTGTTGTCTTTGTTGTTCAGCTTCTGCTACGGCCTGTAAATTGATAATTACATCATTTCAGTATATTTATATTAAAAATTTATGTTTCAATTTCAACAGGAAGAAACAAATAAAAACAGGGCTAAGCGGGACAGTTTTTTTAGGGGTTTCTCAATATACTACCGGAAGGAATTAAAATTAAATATTATTGCGTTAAATATATGAATAACTTTTCCTCTTCCGTAGTATAAATATCATTTTTCAAGTTAGCGATATGTATCTAGTTATTGCAGTCCAAAGTGTGTCCATCTTTACCCCTCAGTGTGGGGTTAAGTCGTTTACTTTTAATAAAAAGGCCAAAATATATTTTCCCGGTTCATAGAAATTTTCCACGATGAATGAAATTTAAAGATTTGAACTCTTCAAGTTAAAAACTTTTTCATTTGAAGTTATACAAACTGAACTGCAAATAAAAACACTCAAAGTGGAATTCTTTTTAATTTTTAACTTTTAAAATTAAAGCTTGGTCATTTTTTTTATTTAAATGTTCAATAATTTATACGTATAAAGTGGAACCTTTTAACACTTTTCAATTGAATAATTTTAAATTAAATGCCGTCAAACTGTAAAATAAGAAAATGTAAACTTTTGTAAATTGTATAGTTCAAAGCTTAAAGAATTCCACGCTATTATTTTCAATGCCCTAAATTGAAGAATGAAGCAAAAAATTTATAAATTTTCAAAATTATATAATTATAAGAAATTATAAGCTAAAAACATTGAAAATTGAAAGATTACAAATGTTTTTTATATTAAACACTTTTGAAATTAGAAGTTAAATTATTTTTATTTTAAGACATAAATTATTAATTGTTCAATTGTTATTTATAGATCAAAATTTTGTTTGAAGTATCTTTAAATATTTTCTGAGAATTAATTTTTCAAAATAAAAAATCATTAAATATTCTCCCAGGAACCATAAGAAAATATGTTTATCATCTTAAAATCCTTAAAAAGTTTAAAAATTTTATTTTGAAATAGTTGTAAATGAAGTTTGAATCTTTTAAAAAATTTAAAATCTCTTAAACCCTATAAAAATTAATTTATAAAAATTCTTACTAGGGAAATTCTCGAATAATAAAATACCTCAAACAATATATAATATTAGCGAATTTGAAATTTTCCGAATAATAAAATGACCGACAGCTTATCACATAACCGAATTGGAACATTCCCGAATGATAAAATTTCTTACAGAAAATTGCCGAATTATAAAATATCCAATACTGCAACATTCCCGAAACTAGAAAATTATCGAATATAACAATTCAAAAATTGTATTTAATCAATCATATGAAGTCGTTAAAAATACAATCATTAAATATTTGAATGACAATTTTTTTTGATGATGATGCACTTGAAAAAAAATGCATTGAATTTTTAAAAATTTAATTTTGTTATTTTAAATATGAACAAAAAATTTAAAAAAAATGGAACCTTAAAAATTGTTCTTTGATCAAAATATTTAATTATTCTATTTTTAATTAATAAATAATGGTTATTAAAAAACAACTTTTGTAATTATCTAGTTTTGGGAATTTTATAATTTCAGAATTTCTTGGGGTCCGGGAATTTGACAGTGTCGGATATTAAGTCGGCAATTTTCCGTCGCGAATTTTATTATTAATAAATTTTCAGATTTGGGAATATTATACACCGTCGGGAATTATCAAATTCGGTAATATAAACTGTTCGGGAATTTATGTGATTGAATTTAGATTTCCTAAATTTTTTCTACTAATTCTTTGCACCTGGTGCCTGGCAAAACAAAAATTAGTTTCATCTCAATAGTCGCTAACAACCCAACAAGTTTGACAAACCCACGAACTTTGAAGATTGCACGGAAAGGTAAAAACAAAAAATTTATCTTCGTTTTTAAACGTTGCAAACTTCAGTTACGTATTTGTGGATAAAAGGCAGTTGTCCGATAGGGTTTTGGTGTGAATAAAGTAAGAGTAATTAGTGAAAAAATCCAAGAGCCAGACTTTTAATTGAAAACTAAAATTTAGAAAAAATTTCCTATAGCTTTCAGAGTGCGTGGTTTACCGAAATCGCGTACAAGTAATTATTGAAAGAAAATCCAAGATCCTGACGATTAAATGAAAACTAAAATTTTTAAACAATTTTCTTAAGTGCGTGGACAGAAAATGCACTTGATTTTTTTTTGTATTGTCCGACATGGAGTATGAGTAATTTGTGAAAAAAAAACTCAAATAAATAAACCAATAAACGACAAATGTTTGATAAGGATATTGAGTTAAAACTTTTTGATGTGTAAACATCTTAGACCTCGATATGGGGAGTCGCGCCTGATTCAAATGAAACCACGACTAGAAGTGTAACGCAGGCCTTTGACACACGCGCTGTGCCTCATGCCACAGAACGGAAATTTCTCTCTCTCTCTCTCCCTCTCTCTCAATCGAATAATAATTGTTTAAAAGGTTGTAAATTATTTAAAAACAGGAAGAAAATATTCTGTGTCTAATTTGAAAAAAAGAAACAGTTTTCAATATTTTTCTTATAAATTTTGAGTACTTAGGTGTGTAATAATAATGATGAATGAATCTTTCATAATGAAATTTTAATTTTTAATATTCTTCTTCATGAAATATAATTAGCCTAATTCTAAATGTAGATGCGTAACATATGTTCGACACAATGTGTTCTTTCAGAGAACTGATATCTGTCCGCATCGGTATTTTATAAACAAAGTTTGACTAAGCAGGCAAAGGAGAGAATGCGTTTTAGGAAATAAAATAGTTTGAAGTAAGAATCAATAAATTTTTTAAATGTTCAAAATTATATAATTTTTCAACAATTTTAGGTTGAAACGCTACAATTAAAGGATTTTACATTGTTATTGAAACATTCAAATTAAAAAATGTCACTTATGAATTAAAAATTAAAAAAAAATGAAACAATGCAAATTCTTAAGTTTGCATTCAGAACTCTGAAATTTCAATGATTCGAGGCTTATTTTATTTTGAATAATTCAAATTCAATTTGTTTATTTTTGAATCTTTCATTTTTACTCTCTTATTTTAAATTTACTATAACAGATATAGCGAACCTCAAAGCGTGTCCAGAGTTCTTTCAGAGAAATTGGTGAGTGTTCAAAATTATATCATATTTTCAAACTATTTTAACTTAAAAGCAGTACAATTTAGTGATTATAAGTTGTTTCTTGAAAAATCTAAGATTGAAAATGTAATTTACAAATCAAAAATAAAAAAATGAAACAATGCAAATTTTAAAGTTTACATTCAGCACCCTGAAATTCGAGCGATTCGAGGTTTATTTTATTTTAAATAATTCAATTTCATTTAGTTTATTTTTTAATGTTTGATTTATAAGTTCTTATTTTAAAGAAACAGTCAAATATTGTTAAATATTGAAACAAAAATTTTGTAATTAAAAATTTTCAAACTGAATGCTTAAAAAATGGAATATTTTAGAATGCAATAATATTTGAATCGGATTTGAAATTGAATAAAAGCTTTTAATTATGAATATATTATTCACACTGTTTTTGATAATTAAAAAAAGATTACTAAGGCTTTCGAATTAAAATAGTTCAATTTTTAACGTGAAAAACTATACATTATTTAATTATAAACAGATTCATAATCGGCTCATAAAATCAATTTTATTATTATTCTATTATTAAGAGTCGAACTATAGTTCAATTTTAAAAATAAATACTTAATTTATATTTACAGTTCATCAACTCAACATTTTTCTGTTTTTTTTTTTTTTTTTGTCAAAGTTAACCCGTGCACCCGAGCCCTTGATACATTAGATAGTTTATAAGAGAATGTAATACACTACTATGCAAAAGTTTCTAGACCTATCTTTTTCAATACTTTATAAAAGCACTCTAGTTATAAAAAATATTCAACTCTAAATTCATTTCCAATTACTACACGAAACCTGATAAAATGATG
>CAKNXH010061501.1:55412-71978 GCA_932178445.1 Andricus quercusramuli
ATTTTCTTAATTATTTTAGTTTCTTGATAAGATATTTCTATAATTTTTCCTTCGAAGCAATCAAAACCTGAGCTTAATTTATAGAACTCATCAATATTGATATAAAGTCAGGTTTTCATTACTGAATTAAAACAAATTAATATAACAGTATTCTAACAGACTTGCGGAAAATTATCTTCAAAATTAACTCAAAAACAATAAAAAATTGGTTATTTCCGAATTTATTGATGTTTTCCGGAAACATTAACATTTGACCTTTTTTCAAACAACTTCTAATACAATTAACACATACTGGCTTTCATTTATGCCCATAAAAATGGTAATTTTATCACCTTTTATGCAATAATTGAGAGAAAATCTACAGTTAATTATTATTCAAACTAGGGTGCTTGTTCAACCTATTGGAAAATAGATGTCCAGAAAATTTTGCATGACATTACATATATGAGAAAATAAATTTTTAATTTATTCATAATTTAATTTATAATTTAATTAATTTGATTCATCAATTTCCAATTAATTAATAATTATTAATTAATTTAATTTTAATTAATTTATGTTTATTATTCATTTATTTAATTAATTATTAATTTATTTATATTTATTATTTATTTATACTAAATGCGCGTGAGTTATTATTTGCTTCGTGTAAGATTTCAATTTCAGTTAACGTTTCCAAAAGATGTTTACACATAAATCTGTCTTGGATCGTAGTTTAGGACGCACGTGATTTTTTTTGGTATTGTCAGTTATCAAGTTTAAGTAATTAGTGAAAGAAAATCTGAGAACCTGACGTTTAAATGAAAATTAAAATTTTTAAACAACTTTCTTCAGTGCGTGGGCGGACAAAATCCATTTGTCCGGTAAGGATATTGAGATAAAATTTTTTTTGTATTTTTGGACGTCGAGTACAAGTAATTATTGAAAAAAATCCAAGAATCTGGCGTTTAAATGAAAATCAGAATTCTTTAAAAATTTATAAAGTGCGTGGACGGAAAAAACGCACTTGTCCGACAAGGATATTGAGTTGAATTTTTTTTGTATTGCCTTACTTCGAGTACGAGTAATTTGTGAAATAAAATTCGAGAACCGGACGTATAAATGAAAAATTGAATTTTTCAAACTTTTTCCTGTAGCTTTCAGAGTGCGCTGGTGGATAAACGACAATTGTCCGATAAAGATATTAAGTTGAAACTTTGTTTTTCATTGTCCGACATCGACTGTAAGTAATTATTGGAAGAAAATCCAAGAACCTGACGTTTACATAAAAATTAAAATTTTTGAATAACTTTATTAAGTGAGTGGACGGACACAATGCATTTTTCCGATAAGGGTATTTTTTTTGTACTGTCCGACATCGAGTACAAGTAATTTGTAAAATAAAATTTCAGAATTGCACGTATAAATGCAAACAGCTTCCTGTAGCTTTCAAAGTGCGTTGGTGGATAAGACAGCTGTTTATAAGAAAATATTGAGAGGAAACTTTTTTTTTGTATTTTCCGTCATCGAGTACAAGTAATTATTGAAAAAAAATCAAAGAAGACGTTTAAATGAAAATTAGAAGTTTTTAAAAATGTCTAAAGTGCGTGGATGGACAAAACGCACTTGTCCGATAAGGATATTGAGTTGAAACTTTTTGTTTGTTTGTAGGTGATTCTGATACCAATCTATTTATATTAAATTTCCAAATTAGGAAAAGAAAACAATCCAAAATATTGAAAAACATATTTAAATTGACATTATTCAATATATTCTTTTCTTTTTAATTTTTTGATAGAATAGAAAAAGAAAAAAATATTTCTTACAATAAAATCGAGGTAAAAATCTGTAAACTCAATTTAAAGAAATCTTGAAATATTTATAAGCAACCCTGCAGATTGGATAGAATCAAGAGTTTAGTGTCTTTTTTCATTATGTTATTTTGTCTCTGATGAGCCGAAAAGTTAGATAGCAATTAGCATTTTTCACTGATAATGAATATATTTATTTCCATTAAATGTTAATTATGACATTATAAAAAAGTTAAAATCATCTAAAACCACGTTTTTTTTATTATATACTTGTTAACCAAACAATAAAATAATTAATTTGCGTAATTAAGAAAATATTGTACTTTCGTTTATAAACGTTGCGGACTTCAGTTACATTCGTTTGTCGACGATTTAATTTGAATATTATAATTTCTCATGGACCTGAAGTTCCGAACGTTCAAATGAACGAAATATTTTTCCCCATTTCTATTTTATCCATAAATATTGATTCCAACTGCAATTTAAAATATAAATATATTTATGTTTCAATAATAAATTATTTCCAATATAAATGAACAAACATTTTAACACTTTTTCTGGTTTGCAAAGTCATCAGTAAAAAAAAAGTTTATTTGAACGTTCAGAACTTCAAGCACATTAATTTCTCACCATGTCCCCCAAAAAATAGTATCTTAGCTTGCTTAAAATTTTAGATAATTTTGTCAAAATGATGTACAATATAAGTGACATAAATATTAAAATAATTGAGAATAAATCAAGAAATAAAATTACGAGTGGCCCGGTTTCACCAAAGTGTTCTGGTTAGCCCCGTGTTACGGTAATTTTTATTCTATTTAATTGACAGAAAAGTTTAGGCGAAAAAGTCATAAAATAAAGTGTCTATTTCAGGAAACGCCTTTTTACATAATAAAAACATTACCAAGGCTGATCCAATTCTTAATGAATCTCGAGATCGAGATAATTAAACGCGTCCTTGCAAATTTCATCTCGCAAACCAAGAACGTAGTTTTGAGCAAAAAGATAAGAAATCTGCCTTCTCATGATTTTGATAAAAGATCAATGCACCTTCATTTTGGATTGATTAAATATGATCGAAACTGGGAATCCAAAAATCTCACAAAAAGAGAGAAAGATTTTTTTAGAGGCGCGATCATCAGAATTAATTAAATTAACCTCGAAATTGAAAATTTTTCAAAAATGACGTATATGGAGTCAAAATTGACACATGAAATATCCCGGAGAGAATGAAATATAGGAATAAGTTAAAATTACTTACGTTCCTCTCGCCTTCGGTAGGTTCGGCCGGGACAATTTCGCCATTTGCAGGTTGATTTTCTCCTTCTTGGGGAGGATTTTCAACCAGGCGTTCGTTGCTTTCATTATCCTCGCCTGACATCCCGGCTTCTTAAAAATTTGTCCTCTCTGAGGAGGAAAAACAAAGTTTCTACCTCTGAGTTATTCCTTACACTGACGTGACATTTGACAGTGCTTTATACGTCATTAAAGAGACGAGAATCAAACAGGAAGGAACGTGACTCAGTTAAAGCTTCCTTCACATGTCGAAATGTCTAAAAGCGGAAAAGGAGTTTTTGGTTCTCGCGCGAAAAATTCAAACTGCATTTCAATATTCAGGCTTCGGAATCACCACACTACTGGCTAATTGGGTAAAATAATATGTGAAACATCTCTACTAACCACAAACTAACGGAAAATTGTCTCAGTGGCTCATTAGGGGCTGTGCATAAATTAGGTAACTTTTTTCTGAAATTTTGAAATGTAAAAAAAATTAAAAACAGTCGAATTAAAACAAAAAGGACGAATTTCTAACAGACTAGTTGAATCCTAAACCAAAACAGATTAATTTTCAGCCAGACAGTTATATTTTTAACAAAAAAGATTAGATTTCTATAAAACAGTTGAATTGTCAACCAAATAGTTCAATTTCAACGAGAAAGATCATTCTTCCATACAGAAGATTAATTTTCTACCAAATAGCTGAATTTTGAACAAAATACATACATTTTGAACCACATCCTTGAATTTTCAAAGAAAAAATTTTTTTTCCACAAAACCAGAAAATTAACTTTTAAGAAAGTCGTAATAGTTGTGTTGTTGTAATAGCTGATATTTCTACAAAAATATATTTCAATTAAAAATAAGAAACAGTTGGATATAACCATGAAAAACAAATTTTTAATAAAATACTTAAATCCTCAAATAAAAGAGATTAATTTTCAACTAAAAAGTTGCATTTTTAACTAGAAAAATTATTCTCTACCAAAAATGACGAACTGTCAACAAAATACATCAATTTCCAACCGAATAGTTCAATTCTCTATCAAATTTTTGAATTTTTAACAAAAAAGTTAATTTTCGACCGAAACAGATTAATTGTGAACCAGACGCTTGCATTTTTAATCAAAAAAGATTATTTCTCAACGAAAAATGTTTTAGTTGATATTTCAACAAGAAATAAAAAAAGAAGTCTTCCAAAAAAGACGAATTTTCAAGCAAATAGTTCAATGATTTTTCAACAAACTATTGAACATTCAAACATATAGTTAAATTTTCAACCAAAAAAGACGAAATTTCAACAAATAAAGTTGAATTTTGTACTAAAAGGGATGAATTTTTAACTTAATTGTTGAATTTTCAGCAACAAATTAAATTTTAAACAAAAAAAATGAATGCTGAACAAAAAATATTGTATTAGAAAAAACGAGAATTTTCTTGGCGGTTCTTTTTTTTACAAAAATTGCAATACCTCCATACTGCACAATAATACCACATATAAATATATAATACTATAATTTATTTGATTTCAATTTACATTTTTTTAGAACTAATAAAAAATGAAGAGATTCGAGACTCGGATTTGAAAATGAAATATTAGCAATTTTTAAACAAAATAGTTGAATCCTCATCCTCCTCATCCAAAATACAGATTAATTCTCAAACTGAACAGTTGTTTTTTTAATTTAAAAAATATAACCAGGAAGATTAATTTTCGTAAAAAAAAACAAATGTTCAACAAAATACGTGCATTTAAAAAAAAAAGTTGAATATTCAACTAAAAAAATATCCATCATCAGTTACAAATATCAACTTTTAACAAAAAATGGAATAGTTAAATATTCAGTTTAAAAAAATGTTCATTAAAAAAAAAGTTTTCGGTAACATGTTACATTTTCAACTAAAATGATGAATCTTCAACTGGAATAGATCAAGTTTCGGTTAAAAAAATTAATGTGCAACTAAGAAAACGAGTTTGCAATAAATTAGTTAAATTTTCAATTTCAAATACAGTTGAATTTTTAACTAAAAAGGATGAGTTTTTTTAAAAATCTTTGAATTTTCAACAAATCAGTTAAATTTTTAACCAAAAAGGATCAATTTTGAACAAAAAATATTATATTAGAATTTCCTAACAAAACTATTAATTCAGTTAGAATTTAAGCGAAAAAACGAGAAAAGGGGGAATTTTCTTGACGGTACTTTTTTTTTACAAAAATGGCAATTTTCTACATATTGCACGATAATACTATGATTTATTAGATTATTTGTAAGCTTCACATAGTAAATTTAAATTTTTCTTCGAATAAAAAAATGAAGCGATTCAAGACTAAGATGTGAAATTGAAATATTAGTTCTTGCCCCCCCCAAAAAAAAAGAATTTTCAACGAAATAATATAATTTTCAAATAAAATAGATGAATCTTCAATAACAACAAAAATATTTTTTAACGAGATAGTTCAACTTTTAACCTAGAAATTGAATTTTTAGCCCAAAATGATAAATTCTCAACGAAAAATGGTGTAGTTGATATTTCAACAAGAAAATGTTTTTATTTTAATCGAAAACAGTTGCATTCAAGCAAAGAAGATGAATTTTCAACTGAAAAGTTGAATCTTCATCTAAAAGACAGATTAATTTTCAAACTAAACAGTTGTATTTTTAAACAAAAAAGATGAAATTTTCGTCAAAAAAAAAAAACGAATTTTCAAGCAAATAGTTGAATTTTTAACTAATAAATATACATCTTCAATTACAAATATCAACTTTTAATAAAAAATGTAATAGTTAAATATTCAGTTTAAAAAATTGTCATTTTGAATAATAGACAACCCAAAGCCTTCATTTTGGTCGATTTAAAAATAGAAATTTACAAAAAATACAACATTACAAAAAAATACAAAAGAGTTTTTAAATACAAAGACAAATCAAACAAATCAAATTTTTTATTCGAAATGATAATTTTTCGAGCTGGAAAAGGGCAGGAAAAGTCCTGTCGCACCCTATCCCTTTCCCAGCTTTATGATTTCTTTACAAAAATTGTCAGAATTATTCTATTTGAAAATTTATGATCAAAAAGTCTTTTCTATTTCAATTTTGAATTCTATCGATGAAAAAAGTTCTTCTGTTTGAAACAGATCTTTCAAATATTATAAGTGACCATAACTTCCTTTCTTTAATAAAATGTATTAACATTATAGGTTAATCGATTCGTCTCGAACCAATGCATTTTTTAATTCTTTCATCAACTTTGAATTATGTTGAAGAAAACAGTTTTATCATAAAAAACCGTATTTTCAAATATCATGCATTATCATATAGCTTCCTCACTCTTCCAGAGAGTGTATTAATATTATAGATCAATCGATTCGTCTTGAATCAACACAACTTTTCTATTCTCGCATCAACTTCAAATTATGAAAATAAGAAAACTTTTACTATAAAAAACGATTTTAAAAATATACCATAACTTCCCTATTCTTTAATAAAAACGTATTAATATTATAGGTCAATCGATTCGTCTCGAACCAAGTAATCTTTTATATTTTTGCATCAACTTTGAATTATGCTAATGAAACAAGTTTCACTATACAAATCGATTTTTTAAATATTATTTAGTGCTAAAAAAAAGGAATAAATATTTTTAGAAATCCTTCGGTCAGTTTCAAGATATGAGTGGTGAAAAGAAGCCCTACAAATTTCATCAATTTATCTGCAACCGTTTTAACAGGGAATTAACAGGGTGCACAGTCTTCCCCTTTTTTTCTTAGTTTCCCCTTTTTTCTTGAAATTCCCCTTTTTCCCTCTATTCTCAAAAACTTCCCCTTTTCTCTTCAAATATACGGTATTTAAAATTGTACCCAGTATTGAATAATAATTAGATCAATTATAGCATTCAAATAAATTATTTATGAATGAATAAGGTATACGTTTCAAATGCAGACCATTAAAAAAAACTCTTTAAAAAATTTGAAAATGAAACATTTTAAAGCAAGTTGAAAATGTGAAAACTGGAGACAGAAGTTATTATCCAATATAAAATTGGAACAGTTACAAAATATACAGTACTTTTCAAACAAGTATTAGAAGATTAACACATTTTAGTTTAAATGTACAAAGTTAAATACTTAATTAAAAAATTGAATATTCCAAATTCATCAACTGCAACTTTGAATGTTCTAACTTATGAAATTTCTAATTTTTTTTAAGTCTTCACTTGAAAATTTAACTATTGTTGAAACTTTTTTTTTCGTTGAAAATTAGTTTTTTTTTTCAAACTCACAATTGAACTATTCCACTTGTGTTTGGAAATTGATTTTTTTTAGTCGGAAATTCAACTATTTTTTTGCAAGTTCCTATTTCGTTCAAAAGTTATATTTTTTGGCGGAATGTTGGTAAAAAATTTAACTATTTGGTTGAAAAAATATTTATTTTGTTGAAAAGCTGTCTTTTGGGTTGAAAATCAAACTAATTTGTTTAAAATTCATTTTTACAAATTGAAGATTGCAAATTTTGATTAAAAATTATTTTTTGTATTGAAAGCTTATATTTTTGAGTTAAAAATTCAAATATATTGTAGAAAGTTCTTTTTTTTTGCTCAAACATTCAATAATTTGGTAGACAATTGGTTGTGTCATTTGAAAATTAGAATTTTCAACTGAAAATGTAGCAAAAATGTATGTAATTTGTAAGAAAATTCGTCCTTTCGTCATTTTTGAATTAAAAAATCATCATTTCAGTTTAATTTTTTGTTTGTTTGTTAAAAACTAGGGGTTTTAACTAAAAATGTTAATTTTTGGTTGAAAATTAACTTTTTAATTGAAATATAATTTTTTGCGTTGAAAAATCAACTGCATTGTAGTAAATTCTTTTTTCAGACTTCAACATTCAACAATTTGGGCAAAAATTCAGTTTTTTCAATTGAAAATTAATTTTTCGAAACGAAAATGTAACTATTCCATTTTTGGTTAAAAATTGACGTTCTTAATGCAACAACTGAACTATTTTGTTCAAAACTTATCTTATTTTTATTTTGGTTTTTCGGGAAAAAATGTTGTCGTGAGTTAGGATTTTTGGGATTTCCTATTTTTTTTGCGATTTTGGAACGTTATAATAAGCACCACGAAAAAATGTTCCTCAAGAATAAAAAATAATAACATGTTTCTTTGGTTCAAGCTTAAGAAATTTCAGGTTCGAATCAATCCAAAAAACATGTTTCAGTACATTTAAAAACAAAATTTAAGTAAGGCAATTTTTTTTTTGAATTTCACAATTTTTAATTGTAAATTTCAAAAAAACAACTAAAGATATTTACCGATTAAAAAATTTGTTTCTTCACTTATTTTGGATGTCGAGCCACAAATTGTAACTCAAACGATCCGACTAATTTTAGTATTTTCACTTCGCTCTACTGAAGAGAGTAGTTTTAAATTTAATTTGAAAGTATCCAATTTTTAAAAATAAATTCTTTAATGGCAGAAATAATTGAACAATCCTTGAATTTTTTTTAAATGTAACATTTGTTATAAAAAGATTGATTCTTCTTTTCGACATGTAAAAATAAATGTTTAATCTTTCCCCTATTTTCCCCCTTTTTCGTGAGAAAATTACCCTATTTCCCCTTTTTTGAGCTCCTTTTGCGCTGTGAACCCTGAATTAACCTTCAACGAAAAATAGTACAATCTTCTATTGGGGTCTACTAATTTAGTTAGAATTTAAGCGAAAACGAGAAAAAGGGGAATGTTCTTCATGGTACTTTTACAAAAATTGCAATTGCCTGCATATTGCACGATAATAGTTAATACGATGATTTCTTGATTATTTGCAAACTTCACATAGTCAATTTACATTTTTCTTCTAATGAAAAATTACAAGATTGAAGACTCGGATTTGAAAATCGCGCGCTTTTGAGGCTTTCGTGTTCCGGTAGGCTCTGGTCGTGGTCAATCAAAAAATCCCTCCAGATGTGTCTCAACTCTCCCTTGAGAAGCATCAATTTGGTGAAATTGTGCCCCACCCACGATTTTCCCGCACAGTTTTCTCCCAAGAATTCGCAACAACCATTTTCCCCCGTTTTCTTATAACAAAACAATAACAGGTTCGAAATTTTCCTAAATTCTCCTAAATTCTTCGTAATTTCTTATATTCTCAGTATTCTTGGCAATATTACAGGTAATATTGGTAACATTCTCCATTCTCTACCATAACCTCTTCCAAACGATTTTGAAGATTTCTTACTCCGATTTGCTTATAGATTAGGGATTATATGATATCTCAAATAGCAGATTAGAGTTCCGTATTGACAAATATTTGCCTCAATAAATATTTATACTGATTGCGCACGAAAGAAAACAATAATTAAATTTTGAATTAAGCATATTTGTACATATTAGCGGCCATAACGCCATATGTAACGCCATAACTTTTCGCGCAGAGAGCGGAGAGAGTAAACATTTCTTGTGTGTGGTGAAAAAAGATCCTGGAAAGGTCCTGTATTGCCGAGAGGATTTATTAAGTCGTGTTTTCCGGGGGTGAGTGATATTTTGTGTCTGGGATTTTTTTTTTTATACTGGTTTTGCTAAAAAACTGGCGTGATTGCAAGTCGAGGAGAGACGTGTGGATAAGGGGGGTTGGAGGAGGGAGGAAGCTTCCTCGATACTTTCTGATTTTTACTTTTGCCTCTTTTTTGTGCTTTTGGATTTTCCAGTTATTTGAGTGGATAAATTGCGGGTTTTATAGGGTGCGCAATTTTGAGGTTATAACAGGAATAGATTGTATTTCTGCTTTGGAGTTGAGGTCTTTGGTTGCTGTCAAGACGTCAATACACTATAGTGTCACTGCTCCGATTTTCATTTTGCACACCTATCATTATCGAGGGGAGTGATTCATTTCTGGTTTCAATAATGGGGTGCGAATTCTCTTGCGAATTATCCCCTTTGTTGCAGTTTTGTCGATATTCTGAAGCTACAGGGTTTTTTTTAATGCTTGGGTTCAGTAATTCCCGCGATTTGTAGATCTTTTGAAAGTTTTCTTTTTTTAGTGTATTTTGGAAATCTCGTGATTGATTTTTGCTTTAGTAATGCAATATTAAAAGATAGCTGTTGCTACCAGAGTTAGGTTTCAATTTTGTAAATTAATAGAAACCTAATTTTATTATGCACTAAAATGTACTATTTATACAAAATTAAAATTGTTTATAGTGTCAGTTGGATCAGGTTTTATCATTTTAAAAAATCGAAAACTGTTCGTGAATAACAAAAATGAATATTCTTTAGAAATAAATTTATTTTTTCGTTTTTTTTATAGTTATTTAAATATTCGCAAATATGTTTCTACGCGGATCCGAGTTCCTTAATGAATTTTAGCTATTGAATCCATAATAAATTAAAGTAGGACTATTTAATTCAGTATTCGAAATTTTCTGTTATTTAATGTCATATGTGTTTGCAGAATAACAACTGAGGTCCTCTCAGGATTCATTTTTGGATTAAAAATTTCACTGCCATTTTGGTGCCAAATCAAGTCAAAAATGTTGAATCGTTAAGAGTCTCTCTTTGCCAACCAGTGCAGTGTTTATAAGTAAGTATTGCAACTATTTCAACATATTTTATTTAAAAAATGTGTATGGTCTTAAAAAAAGGCTTTATTTTTTTTCTAAAATGGTTCTTCTACCATTTTTTCGTTTTGATGCAAGTTGAACTTTAAAAAAATCTATAATAAGATCAAAGCTTCCAAGAGTTAAGCATTTTGAACAAAATAGCAAAAATCAGGGAATTTCTGTAAGAAGTGATTGGAAAAAATAATGAGGGCTGCCACGCCGTCACTGTTAGACACTTTTTTTCTCAAATCACTTTTTAGTCACCTTTTTAAATGAAAAGATAACGTTAGTCACTTTTCTTTCAATAAATTAACTCAAGGGTTAATCACTATTTAATTCATATCTATAACTATTTCTGAATTGTCTTGAATTCTTTTGAAATATTTCAGTGTCATTTTAAGGATTCCGAGAAATTTTTAATAGATTTGAATAATTTAGAGCCATTTTTTAATGGTTTTAGTCTCATTTTAAAACTTCTAAGGCATTTTCAGAGCTCAGGGTGTCCAGCGACCTTGAAAACATTAAAAACCTGGAATTTTCCTTGAATTTTGTTCGAACCTTGAAAACCTGGAAACCCTGAATGCAATTTGTTTTTCTTTTAAAACAGTTATTTTATTGAAATGCGAACAGTTATTTAAATCTTTTAGTCTCTTATGAAACGATTTCAAAAGGTTTAAAAATATTTTAGAAGTTTGAAAAGATGTCACTATGATTTCAAATATTCAAAGATTTCAACGAATAAAAAAGATTTTTTAAACAGATATTTAAGAAAAATTTGACAAATATTTCAAAAGCTATAAAAAAGATTTCATAAAAATCACCCAAAGATTTCGAACATTTCATAAAGATCGCATGGATTTCGAAGATTTGAAAAAGGCATGTACACCAGATTTCAAAGATTTCACAGAGATTAAAAATATTTTTATGATTTTAAATGAATACAAAGGATTTCAGAAAGATTTCACAAATATCTAAAAGATTTCATGAAAATTTGATGAATATTTCAAAAGCATGCAAGAATTACATACAAGTCAAAAGACTTGAAAAAGGGTACAGTATACCAGATTTCAAAGATTTCGAACATTTCCAAAAAATTTTAAACTTTCAAAGGATTTCAAAGATTTTAAAGATTTAAAAAAGGGATTAGTAAACCAGATTTCTAAGATCTCAAAATATTTTACAAATATTAAAAATATGTAATGATTTCAAATGAATACAAAAGATTTTTAGAAATATTTCACAAATATTTCAAAGATTTCATAGATATTTCAAAAGAATACCGGAATTCCAAAGATTTCAAAAAGCGTACAACAGATTTCAAAGATTTCAAAAAATTTTTAACGATTTCAAATGAATACGAAACATTTCACAAAAATTTCAAAGATGTTCAACTTTTTCAAAAGGTTTCAGTAAGTCAGATAAGATATCAAAAGATTTCAATGACTTGAAACGAACACACAAGACTTCACGAATAAAGATTAAAGAAAGTTTTCACAAAAAATCTCCAAAAATTTCACAAATATTTCAGATTTCAAGGATTTCAAATATTTTACAAAAATTTTAGAAGATTCCAAAAGAGTTCACAGAAATTTCAAGATTTCACAAAGATTTTAAATACTTCAAGAGATTTCAACAAATTCACAAAGATTTCAAGGATTTCGAAGACGGCTTATGTTCGCAAAAAATTAAGAATTTATTTATGGTTCTGCTTTCTTTAAAATTGTTGGTGAATAAAAAATGAAATGTTTCATTTTTTACATCTAACAAACGGTTATTTAATTATTTGATATGAAAAAGGAGACCTGGAAAAACTTGACTTCTTGACTTGAAAACCTGGAAAAGGCTTCCAAGAGTTAGGCATTTTAAAAAAAATAGCAAAAGTCAGGGAATCTCTGTAAGAAGTAATTGCAAAAAAATAATCAGTCCTGCCACAGTCACTATTAGTAATTTTTTTCTGAAATCACTTTTTAGTTATTTTTTAAAATGAAAAGATCACATTAGTTACTTTTCATTCAATAAATTAACTGATGGATTAATTACTATTCAATTCGTGTCTATACCTATTTTTGAATTGTCTTGAATTCTTTTCAAATATTTCAGGTAGTTCCTCAACGAAAAATACAATAGTTGATATTATTTCAAACAAAAAAGATTTTAATTTGAAATCAAGCATAGTTAAATACAACCAAAAAGCCGAATTTTCCACAAAATACATAGCTGAATCCTCAAGCAAATCAGATTAATTTTCTGCCATAAGAGTTCATTTGAATTTTCTATCATTTTCAAAGCAAAAAAACGAATTTCCAACAAAAGAGTTGATTCCAACAAAAAGTTAATTTTCAATCAAACTAGCTGAACCTTCTTTGAAACGAAAAGCTGAGCTTTGAACCAAGAAAAAAAAAATTCAAACCAAAAATATGAATTTTTAACAAAAAAGTTACTGTTTAACCAAATAGATGAACTTTCTACCAAAGTAGTTAAATTTTTAAGAAAATACATGAATCTTCAACCAACTAAAGAAATTTTCAACCAAAATAGATGAATTCTCAACGAAAAATATAAAAGTTCATATTATTTCAATTAAAAAATATTTTAATTTGAAATGAATCACAGTAGAATTCAATAAAAAAAAACTTTTGCAGAAATTAGCGGAATAAATAAATAGAAAATATGTAAAAAAAACACAAAGTAATTGCAAAGTAACTGAAATTAAAATTCCAAGTTACTGTAACAATCGTGGCTAAGTTACGTTACGAGTTACTCTTTAAAATAGTAACAAACTTGCCCTAAAATTTGCAAGTAACGTTATTTTTCTGTAACTTAGTTACTTGTAACATGTTACTACCCAACTTTGAGTACACTAGATTACGAAATTACAGACTTAAATACGATTACAAGAGATTACATGGGATTACACAAGATTAGATGGAATTACACGAGATTATATAGCATTATATAGGATTAAATGAGATTATAGGGATTACTCGGGATTACATGAGATTTCAAAAGATTACAAGAAATTACACAATATTTAACGGGATTAAAATTGAAAAACTCAACTGAAAAAAGAGGTATCAAAATCACTAATAATATGAGGGACTATTTCGAATATGTACTTGAATTTTTTAAAGATTTAACCTCTGAGTTTTTATAATAATTAATTTACAGTAATTGTAATATTAAAAATGTTTTCTTAAGTTTGTGATCGTGCCAAAAACAGATCTCTAAAAAAAATATTTTATCTATGATTTTAAAATTCGAAATTTATTATAATTAATAATTTTTCAAAAATTTGGTCAAACATTCTTCAAATAAATTGAAGAATTATCTGATTTAAAAGAATTTTGTTCATTTGAAACGGCATCGTTAGTAATATGTATTATTTTGATTCTTAAAATCTTAGATAAAATATTTTTGTAGGGATGATTTTTGACACGGCAAACTACCTTAAGCCCCTTCACTTACTCAATAAAACAAAAAATTAAGTTTAAATTTTATTTTTAGGAAAGTAAAAATTGTTGCTAATAAAAAATAATATTTTACTTTTTGTTCTCTAAATACTTAAAAGAAAAAACTCAAGCTTTCTTCCTAGACCAACAAAAATTAAAAAACGCGTCCTTATATGAAAAAAGTAAATGTAAAGGGCGTGAAAAAACTTTCAGAAACTGTACTGGAAACGTTTTTTACCGTTATTAGAAGAGTTACATGATTTTGAAGGTCAAATATTTATTTTAAAAAATATATACTTTGGATCATTGGAAAGGGTATGAAACCTTTTTTGTTTGAAAATTTGACCATTTGGTTGAAAATTCATCATTGTAGTTTGACAATTCAACTATTTTGTTAAAAATTCATCTTTTTGGTTCGAAAATTCAACTGTTTTGTTAATCATTTCTCTTTTTGGATAGAAAATTCTTCCTCTTGTATTGAAAGTTAATCTGTTTTGGTGTAAAAGTTCTTCGTTGAAAATCCAACTGTCTTCTAAAAAGTTCATATTTTTGGCTTGAAGATTAAGCTATTTTGTTAAAAATGCAATCATTTGGTAGGAAATTCAACTATTTTGTATGTTCTGTTGAACGTTCTTCTTTTTGGATAGAACTGCTTCCTAAAGAATTCGTCTTTTTGGATTTGAAAATTCAATTGTTTGCTTGAAAAAACAGTTGTTTTTCGTTGAAGTTTAATCTTTTTTGTTTGAAAATTCGACCATTTGGTTGAAAATTCAACTGTTTTTTTCTTAATTTTTCTTTTTCTATAGAAAATTCGTCCTGTTGACTGTTGTCTTTTTGACTTGGAGATTCAACTATTTGGTTAAAAAATCAACTATTTTGTTGAAAACTCAATTATTTGTTTGAGAATTAACATTTTTCTTGGAAAATCCAATTTTTCGGGTTTCAAAGTCAACGGTACCTACATTAATGTTATTTAAAAGAATTATTCCCCTATTTTCGTAAAAAACACTCTTATTTCCCCTGGTTTGAGATTTTAATGTTAATTGAATAACCAGTCTATTTTAAATTTTCAGTGTAACATTTCCACCCATCAAGCCATAAAGAACAATCCGTAAAAACGCTGCACTGGCAATTCCACAATGGATGACGAGGAAGGATCATCCAGTTCCGGACCCATGTCTTCTCTCAACAGTCTCTTCTCGTTCACAAGTCCCGCAGTGAAGAAACTCCTTGGCTGGAAGCAGGGCGACGAGGAAGAGAAATGGGCCGAAAAGGCAGTAGATTCTCTAGTGAAAAAACTAAAAAAAAGAAAAGGAGCGATCGAGGAACTTGAACGTGCTCTAAGTTGTCCCGGGACTCCAAGCAAATGCGTCACAATCCCCAGGAGTTTGGATGGCAGATTGCAGGTCTCACATCGCAAGGGCTTGCCCCACGTGATTTATTGTCGTGTCTGGAGATGGCCGGATCTACAATCCCACCACGAGTTAAAACCTCTCGAACTCTGCCAGTATCCCTTCTCAGCGAAGCAGAAAGAAGTCTGCATAAATCCCTACCACTACAAAAGAGTCGAGAGTCCAGTGCTGCCTCCAGTTTTGGTCCCCAGGCATTCGGAATTCGCTCCAGGTCATTCTTTGTTGCCTTTTCAACAACTGCCTGAGCCTACGATGCCTCACAATGTGACTTATTCGACGAGTGGATTCAACGCCGGATCGGGAGGTGTTAATCCCACTTCGCCCATATCTTCTGTTGGTTCAGTTCCAAGTCCAGGAAGCACTAATAATCCTCAAAGTCCTTATGGCACCAATGGATTACCGGAAACACCGCCTCCTGCCTATTCTCCCCCTGAAGATGGTTCTCAACATGGACAGTCTCCTCCACCAGATCCTGCAGCGATGGACACTGGTGGCTCACCAGCTGTCGCTCCAGTTTGCTACCAGGAACAACCTTACTGGGCCTCAATTGCTTACTACGAGCTGAATTGCAGAGTTGGAGAGATTTTCCATTGTCAGAGTCACTCGGTGATTGTTGATGGGTTTACTAATCCGAGCAATAATTCGGATAGATTCTGTCTGGGCCAGTTGTCGAATGTCAACAGGAACTCGACGATTGAGAACACGAGGAGGCACATAGGAAAGGGGGTGCATTTATATTATGTCGGGGGAGAGGTTTATGCTGAGTGCCTCTCGGACTCTGCTATCTTTGTCCAATCGAGGAATTGCAATCATTTCCATGGGTTCCATCCTAGTACGGTGTGCAAGATTCCTCCTGGTTGTTCGCTGAAGATTTTCAATAATCAGGAGTTTGCTTCCCTGCTGTCCCAGAGTGTGAATCATGGGTTTGAAGCGGTTTACGAGCTGACGAAAATGTGCACAATCAGGTGAGAGTGAATAGTAATTAAATTAATACTCAGGATTAATTACACGACCGGGATTTTTGTCTAGAATATGAAAATTAA
>CAKNXH010061501.1:71988-91622 GCA_932178445.1 Andricus quercusramuli
TGAAAAAGGAATTTCAATAAAGAAATATAATATTAAGTTTAACGCAGATAATTTCCGTGAAGGGTTATAATTTTTACTTTGGGACCGGGAATATATAGCGAAAAAGTATCATTTGTCTTAGAGGTTGGTACTCCTGACATAATTTAAGATTCTGCGAGGACCTGTCTTCCGTCAAATCTGACTTTACGCGACGTTGTTAAACTTACAATTTGAAATTATAAACATTGGAATTGTGTTTTTCTAATTTAAAAAAATTTATAATCTTAAGTTAATGTGTTCGAAATTCGAAAATTTCAAAGTTAGAACAGTCATAATTAGAGTAATAGTGTTTAATTTCAGATTACAAAGTTGTATTACTTCAAAATTTAACTTCCTTCTTAAAAGTGCGCCTTTTTGGCTCGAAAATTCAACTATTTAGTTAAAAATTTGACTATTTTGTTGCAAATTAATCTCTTGTTAAATTGAAATTTCAATTATTTACTTGTAAATGTAACTGTTTTGTTGAAAAATATATTTTTTTAACATTCAACTGCCTGCCAAAAAGTTCGTCCTTTCGGCTTGAAAATTCAACTATTTGGTTGAAAATTCAATTGTTTCTGGTTGAATCTTTGGTTTGAAAACTCGAGCATTTGGGTAATAATTCAGCTATTTGGTTAGAAATTGAACTATTTTATTGATAAGTAAACTATTTTCTAAACCATTTATTCAACTTTTTCACTTGAAAACTCTACTCTTTTTTTGAAACATTCGTCTTTGGGTTGAAAATTAATAAAAAAATTTTCCAAAAACTTTTTATTTGTATGACCGATACAACATTTAAAAATCCCGGAATTTTTCTGACGATGATAATGGTGACATTTAGTTTGTATAATTAAAGTTTGTGAAACTGATCCTTCAACATTTTGAATTTTGCATTGTCAGATCAATTTTTTTTTGTTCATTTATAAAGATTGAAATAAAAGTTTATGAATGGAAATTTTTTAAACCTTTAATTTAGAAAGTTGAAAATTCAGAAGAGTTCAATTTCTGCTACTTAATTTACAATTTAGTTTTGATTACCTAAAATGAAAAAAAACTTCAACTTTATCTGGCACCCTAATTTTTTATTCTGCAGGGTGTCTACCCTACCTGTAAACCCAGAAATTGTCAGGGAATTTGTATATTCCTGGAAAAATTTGATAATTTCAGGGAATTTTTTCGAATGCGTGCTTAATTTTTTTTAAATTCCAATATAAAATTGAATAACAATATAATTTGCCATAATTTTGTTAAACATTCATTTTTTTTTGTTTTAAATTAATTTTTTGAAGTGAAAATTTAACCATTCTATTTTTAGTTGAAAATTGATGTTTTCAGCAGAATATTCGAGTATCTGTTTGAAAATTTATGTATTTTCTTGGAAATTGATTAAAAAATCTTTCTTAGTTGAAATTTCATCTCATGTTTAGATGTCGTTTTTTCGGTTGAATTTAACTGCTTTTAATAAAAAATGAATATATTTTTTGGTTGAAATATTAACTACTACATTTTTCGTTCATAATTCATCATTTTGGAATAAAAATTTAATTTTTTGGTAGAAAGTTAAACTCATTTGTAATTGAAAACTCATCTATTTTGTTGAAAAATGAGCCATTTTATTGAAAATTCTTTTTTTCTTTGGCCGAACATTAATTTTTTTTAACTAAAAATTTAATTATTCAATTTTTGGTTATAATTTTTTTTTTTTTAGTTGAAAACTCGTCTTTTTTGGTAGAAATTAATCTCCTTGGTTAAAAATTCATCTTTTTGTCTTAAAATTCATCATTTAAATTTTGCTTAAAATTTAACTATTCCAGTTTAAGTTTCATTATTTTAGTTGAAAATTCATCACTTGGCTTGATAATGTAACTACATATTTATTTGAAATCTTGTTATTATTATTTTTGGTTTAAAAGTCAACTTTCCAGTTGAAGATTCTTTATTATAGCTGAAAATTCATCACTTTGTAACTATTTTTTCGAAAATTAGTTTTTTTGGTTGATTTTTTAAAATCTGAAAATGTAACTATTCTATCATTTTAGTTGAAAATGTAACTATTCATTTTGTTGTTGAAAAATTATAGTTTTCAGTGAAAATTCGTCTTTTTTGGTAGAAATTAATCTTCTTGGTTTAAAAATCAACTACTCCAATTCAATATTTATTATTTTAGTTGAAAATTCATCACTTTGTTTAAAAATGTAACTAGTTTTTTTATTCATTTTAGTTGAAAATTCATCTCTTTGGTTGAAAATTATATATATTTTTTTATTGAAAATGCAACTATTCCATTTTTGGTTGAAATTGGATATTTTTTTAGTTAAAAATTCAACTATTTGGTTGAAAAGTTGTCATTTTTTAGTTGAAAATTTCAATATTTCGTTGAAAATTCATATATTTTGTTAAAGACTCGTATTTTTTGATAGAAAATTAATCTTTTGGTTTGAAAATTAGTCTTTTTTGAGAATTCATCTTTTTGTTTTTAAATTCAAGTATTACAGTTAAATACTTATCATTTTGAGTGAAAATTAATATTTTTGGTTGGAAATAAAATTACTTGGTTGAAAGTTAAACTCTTTTGTTAAAAAAACCTCATTTTGGTTTAAAATTCATCTATTCCAGTTGAAGATTCATAATTTTAGTTGAAAATTCATCACTTTGGTTAAAAATTTGTGCTTTTTAGTTCAAAATTCAAATATTTGGTTTAGAATTTGTCTTTTTTTGTTAAAAATTCCAGAATTCGGTTGAAAAATCGTCTTTTTAGTTGAAAATTGATCTTCTTGTTTGAAAATTGAAGTATTCCAGATAAATATTCTTCATATTAGATGAAAATGCACTTTTTTGGTTAAAAATAAATCAGCTTGGTTTGAAAGCTAAACTTGTTAAAAATTCAGATTTTTTGTTTAAAATTCATCTATTCTGGTAGTTGCAGATTCATCATTTATTTGAAAATGTATCCCTTTGGTTGAATTTTTGGTTCTTTTTTTTTGTGGAAAATTAAATTTTTAACTGAAAATTTGACTATTCCATTTAGGATTAAAAATGGGCCTTTTTACTTGAAAATGCAACTATTTCGATAAAAATGTATCTGTCCTGTTGGAAATGCAATCTTTTTTACTTGAAAAGTTAAGAATTTGAAGCGGTTTAAAGCCAGGGAATTTTTTTCCATGATTTGATCAGACATCCTGTTCTGTGATTCAAAATGCCAGTGTTCTTAATGAAATATTTAAAAAATTTATTTCAGAATGTCATTTGTGAAAGGCTGGGGTGCAGAATACCATCGACAAGACGTTACTTCAACTCCTTGTTGGATCGAAGCCCATCTGCATGGACCCTTGCAGTGGTTGGACAAAGTTCTCACCCAAATGGGATCTCCTCACAACGCCATAAGTTCCATGTCGTAAGGACATGCGCCAGACAACCCAACGTAAGAAAATAAAAAAAACTCCAACTCTTCATAAACAAATAAACCTCTCGAAGCAAATTCGAGACTTTCGTTAAGCAAGATATTACTCCAGATATTCTTTAAAAACTGACAATCTTGAGAATCAGTTGCAAATGCAATATAAACTTATATTCGAAAAGAACAAAAGTCTTGAGTGCAAATACAATAAAATTGATCTACAATAATGAAGATATTATTAAGTCAAAAATATACTGAGAGATGTCTAGATCGATTATTTTACGCGTCAGAGTAAGCTGTACAGTTTTAGATTATTCTATATTCTATAAGAGAAAGTTTAAATGGCGAAAGATCAAAGCTCGATACTTTCGTCTAAATGTGCTGCGTGTCTAAGAATGTATTATAACGCAAATCTTTAGCGATGATTGTAAATGTCTCGTTAGCTAAGGAAATTGAAAAAAGAGTGCAGCCTCGAAACTTAAATGAAAGACACTGAAAGAAAATTAGCAAAGAATAGAAATTAAAAATAGAGAAGCTGTAGCTAATGAAATGTCAAAATTGTTTAAAAGTTCTTCAAGTATTAATTAGTCTTGATTACCAATCAGCGTCGCACTTTCATTTGCAGAATGAAGTTGACATGCGATGCCCTATGATTGAATAAAATGAAAGATTTTAATGAACCTGACAATGAGAAGCACAATTGTGATTTGTTCTTGAATGGCTCTGCTCTCGTCAGTTTTTCTTAGATGACTGAAGAATTTAGTAAAAAGTGTATAAAAGAAAGAATTTTGAGAGGGATTTATTGGCTAGCAGTATTCGAAAAATGTCGCTTTTCTTCTCGTTGGCCAAATGTTGAACAACCAAGTAGCCTTTACAGAGCCTTGCAGGCTAATTAGTAATTTTTTCACAAAGTTTTAGCTATTTACTATCGAATTTTCGATTGAGATGAACTATTTTATTCTATATTGACTGATTTCATATGATGTCAGGGAACTGTTTGGGGCTGAAACCTAAGGCAAAATATGAGACTTATTTTTTGTTTTTCAACGAACTTTTTTTTTAACTTGGATGTACTTGAATATTTAGCTGAATTATGACAAAATTAACGAAATTTGTCTTTGAAAAAGTTGTATCTTGGGAACGAATTGACATAATTTAATTTTCTTTACAGCAGCTTGTGGTACAATATATGCCATTTGAATGCCCTTAAATAAACTGAGATTTTTAAAATTACCAAAATGGCAAAATGGCTAAACTATCGCTAAATCATACATAATTACACAATTGAGAAAAATCAGATCTTTTAGATTTTAAATAAAAAGAAAAATGATTAAATTATGATTTTTACTGTTCTATTTTGATTAATTTTACTTATTACTTTACTCAGTAACAAGAAGAAGAAGAAGAAGAGGTAAAAATAGTAAAAAAGTAAAATTAATCAAAACAGATCAGCAAAAATCATGATTTCATCAATTTCCTTACCTAAAATCTAAATTCTGTAACTGTATATTCTGTAAATAGATACTGCTAGAAATATTCTGAAATTTATAAAGTTATAACGTTACAAATGGAACGAAAAGTTGTTACGAAGTTTCCGATACTTTTACGTAACGACACCTTAAATTTACGAAATATTTAACTGAATTCTCTGCATTTTTTCATAAAATTACGAAATTGTAAGGGAATTTTGGTAAATTTACCTTAATTTACGAAAAAAGTTGTCTAATTTTTTATTATATTTAGCGGAATAAAAATATCGTTACTTGAAACAATTTTTCCGAAAAAAGAAAAATTGGAATGTTGAAAAGTACCGAAAATATAATTACCAAAACAGAAATTTTGCAAAAAATGGAAATGTCTGAAATTTTTAATTGTCAAAAAAATAAATAAATAAAACTACCGAAAAAGTTTATTAATGAAATTGAAATATACCGTAATTATTCAATTCACGAAATATTAAATAAAATATTTTTTTTGTTGGACTTTGAAATTTTCCGAAAATTTAAATTCTGGGAATTTACTCATTTCAAGAATTTACTAATTTCGTGAAGTTAAAATATCGGGATGTTGAAAGTTCTGGTTTCAATGGTTCGGAAATTTGGAATTTCAGCATTTTTCTAGTTTCATTAACTTTTACTTTTCGTGTACTTTAATTTCGTTACTAAAGATACGATCCGTCGAAAATGTTCGTTAATTTTTTTCATAATTCCCCTAAATATTCAGTTAGCCCTTCGTTCGTGAAAAGATTTTTTTGTGAAAACCAAAAAATGCGTGACTTATATGTTGCCTTGGGGAAAAAAGTATATTTCAACACCAAACAATTCCGTGACATCATCAGGGTCAGACTGCCCGATTTAATAGGAAAACGGTCTATTGATAATTAATCTCCGAGAGTTCAATGCAAACTTTTCAACGATCTCATGATTATAATAGTCAGTGCCTCATTAGAATAATATTCTAAGGCTTAAACGTTTTCGGATCTCTTTTTGAAGCAGATTATTCTAAT
This sequence comes from Andricus quercusramuli, assembly GCA_932178445.1. Taxonomy (NCBI): domain Eukaryota; kingdom Metazoa; phylum Arthropoda; class Insecta; order Hymenoptera; family Cynipidae; genus Andricus; species Andricus quercusramuli. The sequence continues at coordinate 77,913 of CAKNXH010061501.1, forward strand.
TTTTATAAGAGACACACAGTCTGTTGTATTCTGCAGAATATATTGTACGGAATTTTATTGAGTCTGAGAAGCTCATGGAAAATGATTTATACAATGTTCCTATTTTAGAAAGCTTAATTTTCAGAGCAGTCATTTTTTGAGCACAGGTCCTTTTTTGATTGTTCTAGATTTTATAAAGACTCGGCTCAACTATGTCACTGAAGTTCGCAACATTTACAAACGAAAAATGGAAAAAATTTTAACTTCCCACTAAGCTTACGATTCTCAAATTTTCTTTCACTAATTACTCGTAACCGATTTTTAACAACACAAGAAAAAAATGTGTCCCAATATCCTTATCGGAAGACTACGTTTTATCCATCCAAGCTCTCTGAAATGTAAAAAAGTGCGTGGGTTGGATAAAACGCAGTCTTCCGATAAGGATCTCGGGGTGGAAATTATATTTTTTTGTTGTGTTGTAGGACATCGATTACCAGTAACTAGTGAACGAAAATTTGAGAACTACAAGTAATTTATAAAATTCAAGAACCGAAATTTTAGAGGAAAGTTATATTTTTTTCCTAATTTTCATTTATATTTCAGAGTGCGTGGGTTATTAGCATATAAAATCATTTATTCAATTATTTTTATGATACATACACGAACAATAGAATTTCAGAAATTTTTTAAGATTTTATATTTTCGTTTATAAACGTTGCGAACTTCAGTGGCATGATTAACATTTTATTATTACTTCAACGGCCTTTCGCGACAATGCGGAAACGAGAAATATAAACGATGAAAGTAGCCGGGTTCCGGCACAAAGGCCTTAAAATCTGTTGAGAAGAGGGAACAAAAATGCGACAGCATTCCGTGATAACAATAATCTAATTTTTGGATTGCTTGGTATTTCTGAGGCACTCCTGTAATATACTGACATTTTTGCTTGTGCAAAATGATAAACTGGACAATTTACTGCCGCTTTCTGTCCATTTTTTGATTGCCGACGTGCCTAGCTGTGATTTATTCTTTGTTACGAAAACCAAGTAATTTAGATTCAAATTCAAATGTTTGCCAAATGCGAGAATTGAAGTTTTTCGACTCGTTGGAAATTAGGCAGATTCTAGAATTATATGAAATTTAAATCACTTTAAAGTAAGTTTCAAATTTCAGCAGAAATTTAAAAATAGGCTTAATATTTCTGAGAGTCGAAATCCTGTAATCAAAGACATAAATGCCTTGAAGAGAAAAGAAAATATATTTTCTGTTTGATACTACAATGAATTTTATAAGAGCTCATGTATTTAAAAAAGGATAACGGATCGTTTACATATTTCCTTCCGTACTATTTTAACTTTTACAAAAACGAATGATTTTTTTTAAATATTCTTTAAGCTTGCTGTTTACTTAATAAGTTACAATTCCTTTAGTAGTCTAAAAGTTCGTCCTTTTCGAAGACTTTTTTTAAAACAAAAAATGCCAATTATGGTATTCTTTTATTAAAAGGAAATCTTAAGCTTCCACAGCCCGAAATAATTTGATTTCTAGCAGCAGTCGTGTCCATTTTTTATTTATTTTTCAATTCTCAAAGCATAGAGGAAACAAATTTTTATGTTTTAACTTTCACGTTTTAAATTTTTGACTATTTTGAATTTTGAGGATTTCAAATTTGAATAGATTTGAAATTTAAGTAGGGGGTCTACTCACTCACACAATTTTGTTGGGCAGGGAATTTTTTCGAGCGTGTTTAAGTTTGTTTTAAAAATTGTAATATTAATCCTTATATCCAACTTATTTTTAGTATTTTCACTAATCTGCGGAAAATATATAACTTAAAATCTAATAATTGATTAATTTTGTTTCTTGTACTACTCATTTTTTTTATTATATTTTTTTATTATTCGATAGTGATAATACGTATATATTTAAAAATAGCCTGTAATTATTAAATTCCTAAAAGCTTGTGCTTTTATAAAGATACTTTCATAAATTAAGGACATCGTTATTTAATTTGATACAAGAAAATAATCGTTTCTACACGGATATTTTTAAGGACTGAAAAAAAATTATTTATAATTAACTCGCGTAATTGTTGTATTCTTATTAGGGTGGTCTTAGAAAAAATTTTGGCAGAATTTAACAAAAATATTGAGGGATCTTTCAAGCTCATTTTTGTAGAAAAATTGATTATTTTATTTTAATTGCCGTTTTTATTATTTTACTTTGGAATAGAAAATAAAATGCTTGTATGTCAATGTAAAGTTAAAAAAGCAGTGTTTTGCGAAAATGGGCTTGAGAGAACCCTAATTATATATTTTTAATTCTGCCAAAATTTCGGGGACATTTTGACATCAAAAGTAAAAATTTTAGGGGAGCCATTTTAGAAAAAATGAGCCTTCTTTTGGATTTTTTTCAATTTCACGCTTTTTTAACTTGCAATTGTCAAGCAATTTTTTCAGAATTTGAGTAGGCACCCTGTTAAGGTATTTAAATTTCGAAACAGTTGACAGCTGTCAACTTTTGTGAGTTTAAGAACTTAAAATATGAATACTCTGATTCGATTACCTCAAATGCGAAAGCTGTTTAGAGTTTTTTAAATTAGTTCTTTTTTAAATAAAAAAAAAAAATCATATTTTCTCGGAACAGTTTTAACGGTAATCAATTTTTAATATTTAAAGGGTTTAAAATTATCAAATTTAAAACCAAAATTAGTTTCTTCGAAATGTAGATGTTTTCAAACTTGAATCCTTATAATTGAAATCCACATTCTTTAATTTTAAAGAAAACTTTTTTCTTATTTTTCAAAACTAATAACACAGGAGACGTCTGTTGTGTAGTTACTACAGCAATAAAATTAATTTTGATGCGACTGGAAGTCAAAGATCAAAGTTATAAAATGCAATTTCCATAGAAAATGATATGGATGAGAGAGAAGAAAATTTTACGATGGTTCATTAGAGAGAATAACAGAAAATAGTAGAAAAATAATATAGTAGCTAATAAGATGATTATTAGGGTTACCGCAGAGATCTGCTATTTTGTGAAAGTAACGCTTACGTGGCCTCAAATTTCGAAAAGAAAAAATGTAAAAAGTAACGACAAATCGCCGCCTTGATGTGAATTATGAATATTGTGAATGATTAATTATTATTAATTATGTTGATGTGATTTGTATGACTCAGCTGCTCTAATTGTCCTCGCTTTTTTGTTATTGGTCGTACCGCGCAACTTTGCACAATTTTATGAATATTAATTATTATCGACTAAGGAAGAAACTAAACCTTCTCGAAAGTGGAAGGATTAGAGATCTCTGTTATTAATCCGCACAGACCCAAATATGATATTGTAAAAATGGACTTACTGTGAAAGCTCGATATTAGTGCAATCGTCTGTAAAGTTTTTAAGCATTGAGAATCGAACGAGTGACGTAAAACTGAAAAAGAATGGAATTATTTGAATTACGCTTAGAGAAAAATATAAATATTTATCGACATTAGACAAAATGTTGGACAGTAGGAGTAAATTAAAGATGGAATTTTATTTGGCTCTGCAGTAATTGCTTGTACATATTGCTGATTCAGGGTGGCCGCTGGATCGGGAAACCGGGAATTTTACAAATTTGTAGAAGAAAAATCTATCCAGTCACTTGAAATATCACAAATTTCATATCACATAATGATATAAGGCAATTTAAAGTAATCTTTCTTTTTTATTTGTTGAGAAATTATTTACAAATTTAAAATAAGTTCGATTTCAACTTTTTTTAAATGTTAAGTTCAATTGTTATCTTTTCCAATTATGGTATAATTCAGTTTACAATGCTTTATAACTCTAAAATCTTTTACTTAAAAAATTTTACATTTTACATCTTCATTTTTAAACGTACATTTATAATTGAAAGAATTTTAAAATGTAGTTTTGACGCCTTAAACAATCAAAAGCGTTTAAAATTGAGATTTTTTATCGAAAACGTTTTTAGTTGATCAGATGTAATTATCAATGAATTATTGATTTTTAAAACTGAAATGTACTTACATTATTAAAAATTGAACAATAATTAATTTTATAAGACGATTCTGAATCCATTAAAAATTAAAGAATTTACCGAATTTAACGTAAAAAATTGAACTGTTTCAATTTGAAAGCCTTGGTAGTACAAATGAAAACAGATGTAAACGTCCGATTGAACATTTTAAAAGAATTTTTAATTTAAAAATAACATTAAATTAATAGATTCATGATTAAATGCTTTTATTAAATTTCAAATTTTATTCAAATATTGATTCAGTCTAAAATATTTCATTTTTAATCCACTCAATTAAAAATTTTAAAATTAGGAAAAAGAATTGTTTAATTATTAAACTTTAATATTTAGCAATATTTGACTGTTCATCAAAAACGAGCAATTATAAATCAAATACTCGAAACTAAACAATTTGTAACTGAATTGTTCAATTTTAATTTTTCTATTTAACAAAACTTTAATGTTGTGACGTAAATTGTTGAATTTTGGTGTATAAATAGCAGTTGAAGACTTACTAACTTGGAAAAATATCAAGTAAGTTGAAAAGGTATTTGAAAGTTTCCAATAGATTCAAAAATAATTTCATATAATTTAAAACAAACTGTAGATCTTTCCTAGGAGAATAGAAAATGACTTTTGATTTTGAAAAATTAATTTTGCAGGATTTTAAATGATATTTTAGTAAAAAGTCGAATCATTTTAAAATATATTTAGGTGTTTTAAACCAAATTTGAAAATAATTTAAAACTGGGGGTGCCTACAAGTCCCGAAAAAATCCGGCTATTTGTACCGAAATTTCAGTACGTGTAGCCACGGCCTTTAAAATTTGAAAAGCTTAAAAAAAAATTTTAATAAAATGTAGATTTTTGAAAATTTGTAAACAAAATTTTGAAGCTTTTTAAGGACTTTGAAAGGTTTTGAGAGAATAAAACAATTTCTTGATATTCCTGGGAAAATCATTTCTTATTTTTAAAAAATAATTTGGACAGAATATTTCAAAATGTTTTAAAAGAAAAAAAAGTTTTTATGTATGAATAACAATTTAACAATAATTGATTTGAAAAAGCCTAAAATTAATTTAACTTCTAATTTAAAAAGTATTCAGTTAAAACAAAATTTTTTTAATCGTTTAATTTGTAATGTTGCTAGCTTAAAATCGCTTAAAATTATGTAATTTTAAAAATCTAATTAATTTCTTCAAATTAGAGCATTGAAAATGATAGCGTGGATTTATATTTTTTGAACTGAATCTGAATCTTTTTTTTTAATTAAAAATTTTTTAATTGAAAAATGTTAATATCTTCTGACTGGGAGATAACCGGGAATTTTTTTCCTCATTAAAACGGCCACCCTGTAATTGTAATGATTAGTAGGAAATTAAATATAATATAATGAATATTGTAATCAAATTTGAAGTTCCATTCTTCTAATGCAATAATATTTACGTCGTCGCGTTTGAGACTCGAAATTGATGTATCCAGATGTGTGGGAGAGTTACTTGTAAATTACGCCAAAAACGTGAGTGATGAGATGTACTTTAAAATAACGCAGGTCGGATACCGAAATTTTATTTTACAAATTATTGCTATTGCTTTTGTTGAAAGTTTTATTCAAGGAGGAGAGACAGACCTCCAATATTCTAATTTTTTAACAAATCTTTTCATACTTTTTTTAGAGGGTAATCTTACCAAATTTTATGACGAAAAGCAAATTGAGGCTTGAAGTTGTATGTCGTCCAAAAAATGTGTCAAGTATTTTATTAGTTTTCTCCGTGTAATAATTGAAAGTAGACTTTGAATGTTTTGATAGAGAAACATTATTTGAATTTGTATATAATATTGAGATCTATTAGTTTTTAAATAAGTGGAGTTTGAAGATTGATATTGTAATTCTGCTAGTAATAATCTGTAAAATGGAATTACTGTTGTTGTTAACTCAACGTGTAACTTTAGGTCGGTAGTTTTCGCTCGTTGAAAAAAAGGCTCTACCCGCTATACTTAAACCCTTCTGGTACCCATTATTGTTATAGAACTACCAAGTATGAATATGGTAAATATTACCTGTGTATGTACGTGCAATGCAAATATCGTAGTTTTTATTTATCGACATTCAAACCTCCTGTCCTTTATTCCTTCCAAAGGATTGTTAGTTAATTAGATTTGCATTTTACAGGGTGTCTATCCTGCCTGGAAATACCAGGGAATTTTTTCAAGAGCTTGCCTAATTTTTTTAAAATTAAGTACGCTTTATATTATTGTATTTAACTGTTTTGTGGAAATATCGACTTTTTGTTTTAAATTAATTTTTTAACTGATTTAACTATTTTATTTTTGGTTGGAAATTGATCGATTTTGGTTGAAAGTTCAAGTACCTGGTTGAGAATTCATGTATTTTGTAGAAAATTTGTTCTTTTTGTTAGAAAATTAATTTTGGTTGAAAATTCATCTTTTTAATTGATAATTCAACAGTTCGTTTGCCCTTTTTCCTCTCTCTTGACATAAAAATCTTCCTTGGTTGAAAATTTAGCTCAATTTGTGAAGTAATCTTCTGGCTGAATTCAACTGCTTTTAATAAAAAAGAATTTTTTTTTGTTTTGAAAAAGCCATTATTACATTCTTTGTTAAAAATTCATCTTTTTTTGGAATACAAATTTAATTGATTCAAAGTTAAACTCTTGTTAACAATTAATTTTTTAATTGAAAATTTATTATCTTAATTAAAAATTCATTTTTTAATTGAAAATTTATTATTTTATTCTCTATTTTGTTTTCGAAATTCTTTTTTCCTTTGACTGAAAATTAAATTTTTAACTAAAAATTTATTCATTTTTTGGTTGGAAAATTATCTTCTTTAGTTAAAAATTCGTCATTTTTGGTAGGAATTATTCTCCTTGGTTGAAAATTAATCTTTTTGTTGAAAATTCATTCATTCTAGTTGAAGATTCATAATTTTAGTTGAAAATCCAACTATTTTTTTAAAATTATATATTTTTTAAACTGGAAGTGTGAATATTCCATTATTTTAGTTGAAAATGCATCTCTTTGGCTGAATATTAATTTTTTAACTGAAAATTCAATTATACATTGTTTGGTCGAAAATTTATCTTTTTCAATTAAAAATTCATATATTTTGTTGAAGATTCGACTTTTTGGTAGAAATTAATCTAATTGGTTGAAGATTAGTCAGTTTGGCTGACAATTTAACTATTCCATTTTTGGGAGAAAAATTAATCTTTTTTAGTTGACAATTCAACTATTTCGTTAAACATTCATGTATTTTGTTAGAAAATCGTCTCTTTTCGTAAAAAGTTAATTTTCTTCTTGAAAAATTCTTCTTTTTGGTTAAAAATGCAAGTTTGGTTGAAAAATGAGCTATTTTGTTCATAACTGGTTTTTTCTTTGGCTAAAAATTAATTTTTTAAACCACGAATCTAACTATTTAATTTTTGGTTGAAAAATGATATTTTTTAGTTGAAAATTCGGTTTTTTTGTTTGAAATTATTATTTTTTAACTGAAAATTTAATTATTCTATTTTTGGTTGGAAATTGATCGATTTTGATTGAAAGTTCAAGTACCTGGTTGAGAATTCATTTATTTTGTAGAAAATTCGTTCTTTTTGTTACAAAATTAATTTTGGTTGAAGATTCATCTTTTTAATTGAAAATTCAACAGTTTGTTTGCCCTTTTTTTCTCTGTTGACTTAAAAATCTTTCTTGGTTGAAAATTCAGCTCATGTTTATTTTAATTAAAAATTCTCATTTTTATGTTTATTTTGATTAAAAAATGAGCTATTTTGTTCACAATTCTTTTTGCCTTTGACTGAAAATTAACTTTTTAACTAAAAATTTATTCATTTTTTGGTTGGAAAATTATCTTCTTTAGTTAAAAATTCGTCATTTTTGGTAGGAATTAATCTCCTTGGTTGAAAATTAATCTTTTTGTTGAAAATTCATTCATTCTAGTTGAAGATTCATAATTTTAGTTGAAAATTTAACTTTTTTTTTTAAATTATATATTTTTAAAACTGGAAGTGTACCTATTCCAATTGAATATTCCATTATTTTAGTTGAAAATTCATCTCTTTGGTTGAATATTAATTTTTTAATTGAAAATTCAATTATACATTGTTTGGTCGAAAATTTATCTTTTTCAATTAAAAATTCATATATTTTGTTGGAAATTCGTCTTTTTGGTAGAAATTAATCTAATTGGTCGAAAGTTCGTCAGTTTGGCTGGCAATTTAACTATTCCATTGTTGAGTGAAAAATTGATCTTTTTTAGTTAAGAATTGAACAATTTCGTTGAAAATTTGTCTTTCTTAGTTGAAAATTCAACTATTTCGTTGAACATTCATGTATTTTGTAAAAAATGGTCTCTTCGTAAAAAGTTAATTTTCTTCTTTAAAAAATCTTCTTTTTGGTTGAAAATGCAAGTTTGGTTGAAAAATGAGCTTTTTTGTTAAAAACTGGTTTTTTCTTTTGCTGAAAATTAATTTTTTAAACCACAAATTTAACTATTTAATTTTTAGTTGAAAAATTTTATTTTCTGGTTGAAAATTCGGTTTTTTTGTTTGAAATTATTTTTTTTTACTGAAAATTTAACTATTCTATTTTTGGTTGCAAATTAATTGATTTTGGTTGAAAGTTCAAGTACCTGGTTGAGAATTCGTTCTTTTTGTTAGAAAATTAATTTTGGTTGAAAATTCATATTTTTAATTGAAAATTCAACAGTTTTTTTGCTCTTTTTTTCTCTCTCGACTTGAAAATCTTTCTTGGTTGAAAATTCAGCTCATGTTTATTTTAATTAAAAATACTCATTTTTATGTTTATTTTAATTGAAAATTCTCATTTTTATGTTTATTTTAATTAAAAATTGACCTCTTTGGTTAAAAAATGAGCTATTTTGTTCAACATTCTTTTTGCCTTTGACTGAAAATTAAATTTTTAACTAAACATTTATTCATTTTTTGGTTGGAAAATTATCTTCTTTAGTTAAAAATTCGTCATTTTTGGTAGGAATTAATCTCCTTGGTTGAAAATTCATCTCTTTGGTTGAATATTAATTTTTTAACTGAAAATTCAATTATACAATTTTTGGTCGAAAATGTATCTTTTTCAATTAAAAATTCATATATTTTGTTGAAAATTCGTTTTTTTGGTAGAAATTAATCTAATTGGTTGAGGATTCGTCAGTTTGGCTGAAAATTTGACTATTCATTTTTTGTTGAAAATTGATATTTTTTAGTTAAAAATTAAACTATTTCGTTCACAATTTTTCTTTTTTAGTGGAAAATTCAACTATTTCGTTGAACATTCATGTATTTTGTTAAAAAATTGTCTCTTCGTAAAAAGTTAATTTTCTTCTTTAAAAATTCTTCTTTTTGGTTAAAAATGCAATTTTGGCTGAAAAATAAGATATTTTGTTAAAAACTGGTTTTTTCTTTGGCTGAAAATTAATTTTTTGAACCACAAATTTAACCATTTTAATTTCTGGTTGAAAAATTATATTTTTTAGTTGAAAATTCGGTTTTTTTGTTTGAAATTATTTGTTTTAACTGAAAATTTAACTATTCTATTTTTGGTTGGAAATTAATTGATTTTGGTTGAAAGTTCATGTACCTGGTTGAGAATTCATGTATTTTGTAGAAAATTCGTTCTTCTTGTTAGAAAATTAATTTTGGTTGAAAATTCATCTTTTTAATTGAAAATTCAACAGTTTGTTTGCCCTTTTTTCTCTCTTGACTTTTGGTTGAAAATTCAGCTCATGTTTATTTTAATTAAAAATTCTCATTTTTATGTTTAGTTTAATTAAAAATTGACCTCTTCGGTTAAAAAATGGGCTATTTTGTTTTCGAAATTCTTTTTTCCTTTGACTGAAAATTAAATTTTTAACTAAAAATTTATTCATTTTTTGGTTGGAAAATTATTTTTAGTTAAAAATTCGTCATTTTTGGTAGGAATTAATCTCCTTGTTTGAAAATTAATCTTTTTGTTGAAAATTAATTCATTCTAGTTAAAGATTCATAATTTAAAAAATTTTTTTGTTTAATTAATTTTTTTATTGGTTGAAACAATTTTTTTTCAAACAGAAAATGTAACTATTGCAGTGAAATATTCCATCATTTTACTTGAAAATTCATCTCTTTGATTTAATCCTAATTTTTTTTTCAAGTGTAAATTTTAATATTCAATTTTTAGTCGAAAATTGATATTTTTTTGTTGAAAATTCATGTTTTTTGTGGAAAATTCGTCTTTTTTGGCGGAAATTAATCTTATTGATTGAAAATCCAAGTATTCCAGTTAAATATTCATAATTTCAGTCGAAACTCTTTGGTTGAAATAGAAACTACTTCGTTGAAAGTCAAACTATTTTAGTTGAAAATTGATCTTTTTTAGTTGAAAATTCAACTATTTATTTGAGAAGTAATGCGTTTTTATGAAAAATGGTATTTTTTGGTAGAAAATTAGTCTTTTTATTTAAAAATTCAATTTGAAGTGGTTTAAATCCAATTTAATATAGCATCCACGTTAATTTGACCTAAATATGAACTGAATTTTAAAAATAAGGAGATTATAAAAAATAATTTTTAATTAATAATAGTCCTTATTATTATTTATTAATAATATGCGAAATATTTGAATGGCTGTATTATGAAAAATTACACTTAAAAACCTGGAATTGTCAAGGATTTTTTTCCAGGCTTTAATCAGACACCCTGAATTAATTTGGAAGAATTTTTATTCATTTGATTTTAAGATTTTTTTTTATTTCTATAAAAATTGGGATTGAATTTCTGAACGTCGGCAGTTTAGGCGCCAATTAGACGAAGCAACAATGAGAAAAACGCAATTCGAGATCAGCGGCCAAGAAGCGGTCAAGTATATTTTTAGTTGACCCCGGCTTTCTCCGTAATGTCTTCTACACCAATATAACATTTTTTTTTTTTTTAATTTGAGTTTTTAGGAACTGAAAAATTCCATTAAGTTAACTAATAAATAATATTGTATTATTTCTATTTCGTATTTTTTAGAAGTTAAATCTGAAGAGGATCAGTTGGACTGGTGAAAGCTTTCAATCTTTATTCTTCAAGTGAAGGACCAATATTTGCATAAGAATAATGGAAGGACAAAGGACCCGTAAAGATACTGAAATACTTTTCAAGAATTTTCCAGTGACTCAAATTCAATGTGACACAGAATTGTTGCAATTTATTTTCATTAGGGTGAAACAAAGCACAAAGCAAGTAAGGAACATATTTTTTACCCTCCAGTGATGCTTATAAATTCAACAGTCTTTAAACTTGGAAGGGGTGCTTTTGTAGTTGCGAATTTCAACATTTTCAAATTCAAAGTTGGAAAATTCATCATTTTAGATAACAATTTATCTCTTTGGTTGAAAAATGGTCTATTTTGTTCAAAATTCGTTTTTTTGTTATTGTAGAAATTTTTTTTTACTGAAAAAAACTTCGATTTTTCGTTGAAAATTCATCTTTTTCAGTTGGACATTCACCTGTTTGTTTGAAAATTCATGTATATAAAAAAAAAATTTTTTTTCATATAACAGTAATCTCATTAGTTGAAACTTTATCTTTTTGGTTAAAAATTCATTTCTTTTGTTGAAAATATAGCTATTTTGTTCAAAATTCAGGTTTTTGTTTTGATGAAAATTGTTTTTCTATAATTTTAACTATTCTTTTTTTGTTTGAAAATTTATCTTTTTTAGTAAAAAATTCATGTATTTTATTGAAAATTGGTCTTTTTGTTATAAAAGTAATCTCATTAGTTTAAACTTGGTCTTTTTGGTTAAAAATTAATTTCGTTTTTTGAAAATTAAACTATTTTGTTGAAAATTTGTCTTTTAAGTTGAAAATTCATGTATTTTAATAAAAATTGAACTTTTTTGGTTAATTCATTTCAGTTGAAAATTCATCTCTTTGGTTGAAAATTCTTCTATTTCGTTGAAAATTCTTCCATTTTGTTGAAAAGTCATTTTTTGTCGTTGAAAATTATTTTCTGTACTAAAAATTTTACTTTTCTATTTTTGTTTGAAAATTTATCTTTTTAGTTAAAAATTCATTTTTTTTTATTGAAAACTAGTTTTTCTAACATTCTAATCATTTTATTTTTGGTTGAAAATTTGTCTTTTTCAAGTTGAATATTCATGTATTTTATTATAAAGTTATCTTTTTTTGGTAGAAAATTTAGCTCTTGGGTTGAAAAATCAACTATTTGGTTAAAATTTCATTTTTTTCATTGAGGATAATTAATTTTAGTTGAAAATTCATCTCTTTGGTTGAAAATTTTGTTATTTGTTGAAAATTAGTTGTTTGTTGTTGAAAATTGTTTTCTTTACTAAAAATGTAATTCTTCTACTTTTGGTTGAAAATGTATATTTTGGTATACCAGTAATCTTATTAGTTGAAACATTATATTTTTTTATTGAAAATTGATTTTTTATTTGAAAATTTAGTTATTTTGTAAAAAACTCATGTTTTTGTTGAAAATTGGTTATTCTAAAATTTGAAATATTCTATTTTTGATTGAAAATTCAACCATTTGGTTAAAAATTAATTTTTTTAGTTGAGCATAATTCATTTTAGTTGCAAATTTATCTCATTGCTTGAAAATTTGGTTGAAAATTCTTTTTTTTGTTGAAAATTTTTTTTTTCCATTGAAAATTTAATTCTTCCATTTTTGGTTGAAAATTTCTCTTTTTAGTTGATTAACCTGTTTGTTTGAAAATTCATGTATTTTATAGAAAATTTAGCTATTTTGTTCAAAATTCGTGTGTTTGTTTTTGTTGAAAATTGGTTTTTCTAAAATTTTAATAGTTTTAAAAATTGATCTTTTTTTGTGGAAATTTTATCTGTTGCTTTGAAAATTCAGCTATTCAGTTAAAAATTTATTTTTTTAGTGGAGGATAATTCAATTCAGTTAAAAATTCATCTCTTTGGTTGAAAAGTTTTCTCCAAATTTTTCAACAAACGAAGATGAATTTTCAACTAGATATTTTTTTAAATAATTTTCGATTAGTTTTTCAACCAAGCATTTATACTCCGAAAAAGATAAAATTTCTACGACAGCAGATGAATTTTTAAACCAAAAACATGAATTTTCAAGCAAGGAAAATTTTTGAGGCAATAAAGAAAAAATTTTTATCCAAAATGTGGAATTTTCATAACAAAAGAACAAATTTTCTATAAAACAGTTGAATTCTCAAACCGAGAATATGAATTTTCTACGAAAAAGTTAATATTCGATCAAAAAGTTGAATTTTCAACTGTAAAGGTCAATTTTCTACCAAAAAGAATTATTTTCCACGAAAAAAGAATTTTTCGCTACAATAATTAAATGTTTAACCAAAGAAATTTATTTTCAACAAAATATATGAATTTTCAACTAAATAAGATAAATTTTGAACCAGAAATGGAATATTTAATTTTTTAATTAGAAAATTAATTTTCAATCAATAAAAACGAATTTGAAACAAAATAGTTCAATTTTCAATAAAAAAAAGGTTTTTAAACTGAAATAATGAACCATGAACTAAAAGAATGCATTTTTAACAATTTAGTTCCACAATAAAGAAACGAAATTTCATTCCAAAGTTTGTATTTTCATGTCAAAAGGACGATTTTTCTACAAAACAGTTGAATTTTCTAACCGAGAATATGAATCTTCAACAAAAAAGATAATATTCGACTAAAT
>CAKNXH010061502.1:0-23849 GCA_932178445.1 Andricus quercusramuli
TAGGATAAAGAATCGAAAATCAACAGGAAATTGAAATAAAAAAAATTTATTATTATTGCAAATAAGAAAAACGCTAGAAATTTAGTTGTACGACTTTTAGCTGCGGCTCTTAATAAAGAATATTTTTATTTCGAATAAGAAAGAGAGAGAGAAACTCCAAAGAAGTATAATTTAGTTTTAAGATAGACCAGATTCAGGGATCACATGTAAATAGAGCTAGAGTAGCTTGTTGGTGAATAAACACCTGTAATCGAAATCAAAAATCTTATTTCTCCTCCATGCGTAACCCTTATTGAACAAAATGATTAAAACAAAATTCTTTTATTATAAATCAAGTTAACTTAGCCAAAAACCGGCAGTTACAATATATATATATATATTAATCATGTATACTCACACATATATTTATGTATTCATGTGCGTCTATTTCTCTCTACCAGACAGGGTTTTATACGAAAGTGCAATCAAACTAAAGTATACGTGTAATATACGTTCATATATATATATAATTTGCGCTCTCTTATTCAAATACGTAAATCACACATCCAGGAAGAGTTCTACTTTAAGGCGCAATCTCAATGAAAGAAATGAAATTAAAATCTTCATATTCATAACTAAATATAACACGATATGTTTGTTAATCGAGAAAACATAGAAATCTCTCTCTCTCTCTCTCTCTCTCTATATATATATATATATATTACGTTCCATTGATGAAATAGCTAAAATACGTAATTCGACGATATCTCGAAAACAGAATCAGCTAGGATTTCAATTCGAACGGATTTTGTATGTATATTCGTGCCCGAATATCATCCCACGAACCGATTTTATTGCCATTTTTGTGATACCTATTCATCCTTTCTGATCACCGTGTTCTATGAATTTCCACGACTTTTACAAATTCCAATAAATGTCCACAAATTTCTTGAATTTACAGAAATTTCGTCTTTAAAAACGGTGTTTCCAAGTTAATTTTAAAGAAAGGAAAAGCTAGAATACGTTTGTATAGATAAAATAGATGCACAATTAATTTTTCTATAAAAATATGTACTTTTTTGAATTAGAATTCGAAATATTACGGTAAAGTACCACAAAGACCTTAAATTTAACCAAAAAATGTATATATTTCTACTAATTGCACAAATTTTCATAAATTTTCATGAATTTCATCAATTTTCATAAATTTAATCATTTTTCTTAAATTTTCATACATTTTTATAAATTTTAGCCTGAGCTACCGCGTATGCATTTAGCAGTAGTCTTATTAAAAGTCAACACTGAATTGCTACAGATTTTCATAACTTTCCTTAGATGCTCAAAAATACCCATGAATTCCTATACGCCAGCATAAACTTCGATAAATTTCACAAATTTTTAAAAAATGTCCACAAATTCCAATAAATTTCCACAAATTTTCATAAATTTATGAAATGTACATAAATTTGTTTGTTCAATAACGGCTTTTCGGGTTTACGTTGAACAACTTTTTGTTAGTTAGAATATTATTATATACTAACGTCGTCCGGCACGAGTTGAAGCACCAATTCCAGTATGGCCCTGTCTCATAAAACGAGGTTCGGAGAGCATCAATAATGCACCATCTCTATCTACGCGAAGAGGTATAGCACCTGTAAGATATAATATAGAGATTTTTATTGAAGAATTTTTCCATTCAATCTACAAAATTTGAAATCGGCGACTCCGAAAACACCACTTGTACACATTTTTATACAGCTGCGGCGAGAAATTGAATATTCGGAACTTTTATTCGTACGCCTTTATGGATGCAGTACTATTTTAGAGATTATTCTGAGTGGCTTTCAAGCATATGTGGGCAGAAGGCAATCGAAGGGCATGCACACAAATTTCAAGCAAAATTCATACGTCCATCAGAACGGAAAAGGAACATATGTACAATTAATTTCTGTAGAATAATATGTATTTTTTAATTTTAAATTCGAAACTTGTTTTAAAGGAGTCCACGTGTCAACGGCATTCCGCGAGAAAAATTTATTGGCGGTTAAGAAAAAAAATTTGAATTTTCTTCTGAACCCCAACAATTTGTTGTCAGTTAAAAAAATTATAATATACTAACGGTGGATGTCTGATGCTGGCACACTTTCATATACTCGACGCGTATCTGGTGGCATATTAGGTGGAAACCCAGCATTCGCCTCTGTAAAATACAATATAGGAAATTTTATTAAAGATTTTTTTCAAGGAACCCCAAGAATTTTTAATCGGCGACCCCAAAACCCATCTCATACTACAAGCAGAAAAAGGATCTATACAATTTAAAACACAATAGGCACACATATGGACAACATGACTTCTCAGAAGATTTTAAAATAAGTTCCGTTACATCTACTGATTTTCCGTAGATTTCACCTAAATTTCAGTATCTGCAGATTCCACTAAAGTTCTTGTAATATTCACTGAAAAGTCATGCGGCCACTTAAAAAATATACGCCTCAATGGATGCAGTATTATTTCACAGATTTTTATGAGTGGCTTTTAAACCTACACAGAGGAAAGGCCAACGAGAAATTTCGGATACGCACCGTGTGTGTTACGACAGCCCTGCTGGAAATTAAATAGCTGAAAAGCCAACAAACTTGAAGTAGCAATTGAAAGGCATGCACAAAAATTGCGAGCAAAATTCATACGTTCAGCAGAACGGTTATTGAAATTGTCAAAAGGTGCCTGTAGATTACCATAAGAATCTCAATGTGGAAAAATGTCCATACATTTTATATATTCTCAACATTTCCACAAGTTTTCATAAATGTTCATAAATTTAATCAATTTTCATACACCTCTTTGAATGTCAGAAAGTATAGCCTGGGCTAATGCGTATCCGATTAGCATAACTGTTACGAAAAGTACGAAAAGTTACAACCGATGGATTACATCACATTCCCATAAGTTTCTGTCAACGTCAATAAATTCCCATAAATTTCCACCAATTTCCATGTATTATTATAAATTTCGATAAATTCCACAAATTCTAATAAATTTCAACCACTTTTACGAATGTTAATAAATTTCCGAAAATTTCTTAAATTCGTAAAATTTGCATAAATTTTTCCTTAAAAAACTATTTTTTCTAATTTATTTTGGAAATGGAGAAAGCTACAATACTTTTGTCCACAGAAAATAGATACACAGTTTATTTTGCTACGAGAACATGTACTTTTTAAATTAAAATTCGAACCTTGTTTCAAAGGTTTCCAGGGACCAACTCCGTTCAGCGAGAACAATTTTTCGGCGGTTAGAAAATGAAATTTGGATTTTTTTCAAATCTCAACAGATTTTGGTTAGTTCAAAAAAATTATAATATACTTACGTGGATTTCCAGATCTTGAATAAATGTCGTCAAATGGTACGTGTATGAATTCACCGTCAGTAACACCTGTAAGATAGAATATAATTTTATTAAGGAATGTTTACATCGAACCCCAAAAATGTAAAATCGGCAACCCCGAACCCCCACTCATACTAAGCTCTAGAGAAACGTGTGCAAATTTAACCATTTTTGACGTTATGTTGAATCTGCTAGTTGAATTCGTTTCTTTTTCAATCAAATTCGAAATCAGCGACTCCAGAAACCCGCCTTGTAAGAAGCTGTATACAGCTGCGACGAGAAATCGAATTTGTGGCACTTTTATTGGTACGCCTCGATGGATTTAGTGTTATTTTACAGATTCTTTCCAAGAGGCTTTTCAATTTACACGGCTAAAACTCTTCGAGAAATTTTGGATGCGCACTGTATATTTCACAGTAGCCATGCTGGAAGTTGAATGGCCAACAAGACTGAGGAAGCCATAGAAAGGCATTCACAAAAATTTCGAACACAATTCATACGTCAATACTTATCCGAATGACAAAATTTCTTTCCCATAAACTACTATCCAATAGCACAACACTGTGCTTAAGTTTAACTTCAATCGGACAACTTTGACTTTTTGAGTGGGTACACTTGAGAAATAACGCCCCATATTCTGCTGCCCCGTATGAATACAATGTGATGGACCATCCAACATACCGTTCCTTCTCAATCTGAAACGGATCGCCCTCCTCGTTCCTTCCGGTGGGTCCGTGCCATCACTTCCATCTGCAAGATATAATATGGAGATTTTTATTGAAGAATTCTTCCAACTTACCCTAAAAATTTGCTATTGGTCCAAAACGAAGATAGCCCAAATGTAATCGTGAAGTCAGTTGAACAATAAGTTGAGATTATTAGTTCATTATTAAGTTAAGACATAACCAAGCGTCAAAATTTCTATGAAACAAGTATATTTGAAGAATCTAGAGACCCAGCATTATGTATTTTCAGAGTATAATGTAATTTATGCTTCTTATTGTCTTTTGACGAATGTGCAAACATCAAACTTGAAACGCTATTTGGAAGTTAGATTTGATAAAAAGTGCATATATTAACTGATAACAGTTGACAATATTTTACTTTGTCTTATGCGTCTTTAATATGAATCGATCAATTAAAAAAACGTTCAAGAAAAAGCTGAAAGTTTTCATCATATTGTTGTAACGTGCAATTTATAAAAAAAATCGATGAAGCTCTTTCTGCCGGATTTCCATTTCCTAAAATTCTTCTTGATATCAAACAGAGCAAAGCAAAATTTTGTCCCTTAGAATGTGTAATTCAATGAAAATTTGCGCCATTCTGCGCTGCATTATAAACTAATGTAAAAACAGCAAAAAATTAAGAAAATCATTTTCGCGAAAGAAATTGTAAGATTTCCAAATTGGCAATTAAAATATAAAACACTCAGACGTGAATATTTTAATACAATTTCATAAAAATTATTTAGAACAGAAATTCCTATGAAGAACAGAAATGCATGAAAAGTTAACTAAAAAAGACTCATGAACAAATTTCATAAGATGTTTATTTTGTGCTCCATTATTTCATGCATCTTCATAAATCCGCTTCTTATGTCTTTTGGAATATCTGCAAACCTGACCCAGCGGCAACTACATTTTTAGGAATTCTGTTGACTAATCATAGGTATATTATAAAATCAAAATATTGAGGAACAGATGTATCCGCTATTTCGAACTTTTGACATCAAATTCAAACTCAGTGACCCCAAAAACACTCTCACACCAAGTATCAGAGAAATGTGTAAAAATTTTGAAACTTTAACCCCCATATTGAATCTGCTATTTTGAATTCGAATCTTTTGAGGCTTAGTTTGAAATCGGCTTCCCCAGAACCCCCATCATACCAACTTTATGACAAACGTGTGCAAATTTAACAATTGTTGCCATTCTATTGGATCCATAATTCACATTTGTAACTTTTGATATGAAATTCGGTATCAGCGACTTCGAAAACCCTATTTTTACCAAGTTTCATACAGCTGCGACGATAAATCGATTTTTTGCCACTTTTATTGAATTTTATTCCACTGTGCGGCCAATAGCAATTGAGTGTTCTGGCTTTAAAGATAGGCCTGGATGGATTAAGTATTCTTTTAATGATTATTATTGACTGGCTTTCAAATCTACACAGAAAAAATGTATACTAGAAATTCTGGACATGCACTATATTTTTCACAATAGCCCTACTGAAAATTCAATAGTTGGAGGGCCAACACACCTGGAGTAGCTATAGAAGGGCATGCACAAAAATTTCTAGTACATTTCATAGGTCCAGCAAAACGGTTATCAAATTTATCCCATAGTACTAGTAAATTGCCGCACAAATCCCCAATTGAAAAAATTTCCATAAATTCTATATGTATATTAACATTAATTTCACAAATTTTGATAAATTTCCACAGATTTCCATAAATTCCCACAGATTGCTTGAATTTCCAACAATTCGACAAGATTACACAAACTGCCATACATTTTTAAAATTTACTGAAATTCATGTAAATTAATTAAATTAATGAAATTTATAGTAATTCATGATACTTTAAGGAAATTTATGAAAATATATGGTAATTTACCGGCAATTTTTGATAAAAATTCTGCTGTAAGCAGGCTGCTGAAAAAGTGATGACCTAGCGGGAGGAATGTGAAGAGAACGGACTTATGTCATAATGACTTAATATGTTAGGTTCTTGAAAATTTCCATGTGCACTGTAAGTCTAATGTTTGAAAATGACAGTAAGCATGGGACATAAATGAAGAGCAGTGACTGAGGTGAGAATTTGACCAAAAATATTGTGAAATCACAGTGATCAATGTCACTTAATTTTAAAATTGGTGCTGGGGCTAGTATTAAAGAAGTTTTCGTGATCCGTTGGTTCATATGATTTCGCGCATGTATTTTTAATCGTAATTAAAAAATGTACATGTAATTAAAAAAAGGCTAAAAAAGGGAGAAAGGTTATTTGAAGCTTGCTTTCTCTTCTTTTCCGTTAACAAACCCTTTTTGGTGTTCCAATTCCCATTTCCCTCCTGAGTATTACCTCCTTGATAAATTATCCAAGAAAGTTTTCCGGTCGGAATAAGAGTGTGAACAAATGTATTCATAATGTTATAAAAAATGATTGTGAACAGATGCTTATCATGTTATGCATTCAGAAACAAAACACGTGGTAAATGATATTTATTCATACTTATATAGCTAGCTCAGCGGAGCAAGAGATTGTATAATACAAGGAATTAGTGAACTTTGTTTCGCAAAATCATATGGTGCTATTAGTTTTTCTCTATCTCAAATATTAAAACAAATTTTTTAAATTAAAAATCAATTGAATAATTTGAAAATAAAAATTGTACACCACAATGTGCAGTGGAATTTTAAAGAACTTCTGAGGCAATAGAACTTGCTAAAAAAGTGTAGCACAAAACACGTCAAACTATACTTCGAAAAAAAAAGAATTCTTTCTCAAAATTTGAAAATTTTGAGGTTATGTTAAAACTGAGGACAACACGATAAAACGGCCTTCAGATTCGTGATGAGCGTGTCAAATTTCATAGAAAATGATGGGTCTCGTTTCTAGATTGAAACACTTTTTCCGTGGGGATGTGCCAGTGACGGAAAGATAGATGGAGAGTTAGATAGGCGTATTTAAGCGAATGTAAGAATGTTATTTGTAAAAAAGGGCCTATCACCAGATGTCAAAATATATCAAGTAGAGCTAAAAGAGCAATACATAACTCTATATCTATGCCGAGCGCACTGTACGGTAGCGAGATGTGGACCTAACAAGAAAATGATAACAGTAAAATTAACGCAATCAACATGAAATTTCTGAGCATGATATGCGGCAAAACACTGATGGACAAAGTGAGTAATGAGATAATCCTCAAAGAATGTGGTGTAGAGGCAGACCGCAAAAAAATGTTTAGCATGTGTGAATGAGACCCGAGTTCGAAGGGATAGATAAGAAGCTATGGAAACACAAAAGCTTGCTTTAAAAAATGCATGGACGTTACGGAAGCTAAAAAAGTATGCCAGGACAGAAAAGTGTGGCAACAAATAGTTTATAAAAATAGTGTCAGTGGAGTGGATGACGCCTAAATCAAAAGACATTGGGTACTAATGGGACTGACTGGGGAGTTTCACATGATCCTTCACATGACCCCTAAAAGGAAATGGCTCAATGATATGATAATAATAATAATAATAATAATAATAATAATAATATATGTATAATTAGGGCATCATCTTCTGATTGCTTGCAAATAGTTAAGAAGAATTTTTATCATTCATAATGGATCAATGGGCTACCAATTAATTTCGCTTATTCAGTGTCCTCATGCGACTCTTTTTAATATAATTCTGTTTTCGATTTTCAAAATTGTTGACGGTTCTACATTTCTCTAGTTTGCCGAAGAGAAATTTAAATTATGCAAGGGATCGCGGATTTATATAAAATATATTGCCTTACATCCTGTGAATGAATCTGGCTCGTCGCACTACACAAGGTAAAGTTACAGAAAGAATTTTTTATCTTGTGACAATGAAGGAAGAGAGTTTATGATGAATGAACCGTGTTATTAATAGTAGGTATAGGCTTTACAACAGTTTTAGGAAAAATTATGGCACTGCGTTGTCCTGAATGATTTTTTATTAACAAATGAATTTTCTCGTGGATTCTATCTCGTAGAGATAGAAACTTTTCAACAAATATTCACGGAGAGAAGTCTTTATTCGATCGGAAGATTTCTTTTAGCCCTCAAGGCATATAATCTTTATATAGATAATGTAGAAGTTTGCAATTTTTTCGCAAAATAGATCCTCTGGTATAACTGCGCAAAAATGTCCATTTCGTTAAAAACTTATTTGTTCTTAACGCTGTGAATTGAAAAAGGTTTAAACCAACCAAGATATTCGTTATCAGAAGACTTTGTTTGACCTTTTTTTGTCTTAGAAAACAAATTTTTAACAAGATATTTGATTTATTTCAAAACAATCCGAAGTCTACGCTTTTAAATTGAAGCAGTCTATGTCCAGTTCGCAATTTCACAATAAGACCGTTTCATTAATTCAGTAGAGTTATAAATGTAACACCATAGCTTTTTTTTCAAACTTTTCTGTTTTTCACGTTTTCCATTTTTGTAACATTTTTTTGAAGTATTATATACAGCCCTACGTAATTTTATATATTTGCATCAAGCAATCAGTTGCTTTCCACTTCGGAATTAGGAAATATTTTGACTACTCGAGTTATTAATTTGGACAAAACAGGAATTTTCAGTCTAGCATTTGGGGTCTTTGATTTATTTGCGTCATTTTTGGAGAAGCCAGGGGTTTGGAAATAAAATCTTGTAAAAGTTAGAGAGTTTCTATAACTTATAATATGCTTATTATTAATTAATTTGCCTTACATTTATATTTAATCTTCTGCAGTTGCTTCCTCTTGACGATCATCTTTTCAGTTATAAATTTTATTATTTGTTCTTCGATATAAAATTCAACTATTTGGTTCTAAATTCAACAATTTTGTTTATAAACAATCCTTTTCGGTTGAAAATTCAATCGTACGAAAAAGTCAATCGCTGTGTTGAAAAATTATCATTTTGTGTTGTAAATTCGAATATATTCATGGAAAATTTATTTGTTTGTCAAATTTCTAATTATGATATTGAAAAGTCAAACTGAAATCTTCTGTTTACAAAATCAATTTTTTTCGGAAGTTTCTCTTTTTTAATTAGAAATGCATCTATTTTAGGAGAAATGGCATCTTCCTTGAATAAAAATGGAAGTTTTTGTTTGAAAATTCAAACATTTTTTTGAAAAGTAATTATTTTCCGTTGGAAATAGAACTGTTTTGTTGGAAATTCGTCTCTTTGGGTTGCAAATTCCAGTTTCCAGTATCTTCTTAGAAAATTCACTTTTTCTTTGAAACTCATATTTGGATCTTCAAAAGTCAAATTAAAATCATTGTTGGATAATATTGCATTTTCAACTAAAATCAAGAACCTTGAACTGAGATAGATGCATTTTAAGTAAAGATTAAGTGAATTTCTCGGTCAAATTAGCGAAAAGATTGCAAACAAACTGTTGAGCTTTCAACAAAATACGATTATTCTTAATCAGATACTTAAATTTTAATAAAAAAATTATCCAGCATCATTTGTTTATAATGCTTTAAGTTGCGAACGGTTTATGTTACCAAAGAAAACTGCAAGAGGCCACAAAATTTGAGTTTTTTATTCAGTGATGCTAAGAATAATTTTATAAAACAATTCAGTAACAAATAATGAAATATATCATATAAAAAATTGTTCAAACAAATTCAAATAAATATATTGATCCATATTGATCCATTATATTTTTGAATTTGTAAAAATTCTTATTTTTCTTAAATTTGTTCAAACAATCTGAAAATTATAGAATTTTTTAAATACAGTTTTATGTCAACATCAAAATAATATTTCTATTGTTAGTAATTTATTGGCCTTGTATACATATTCTTGTGCATTTGCCTTCTCCTGACGATCTTATTCTTAGTTATTAAATTTTATTATTTGCTAAAAAATTCAAAAATTTTGTTGGAAAGTCATCCTTATTGGCTTGAAACTTAACAGTTCTGTTAATGATTCGTCTTTTTGGGACCACTTCATTAGGAAATAATTTTTTGGATGAATATTGAACTATTTCGTTGAAAATTAATTTTTTATTTATAAAAAATGCTATGTTAAAGATATTACAAGATTAAAAGGCTGTAATTTGAATGTTAGTGGCTGGGCAAAATGAAGAATTGGCCAAGGAAAAATAAAAAAATTGTGAAAATGAACTTTTCACCCTGAAATGCATTCATTATCTTTGATACAAGAAATTTTTATTAGTTTCAAGTCCCATATATTATTATTTCTGGAAACCATTGAGTACGTTCAGCAAGAGGGTGGACGACGGAGTGTGGGAGAAAGAGTTTGTTAAAGTTTATTGCTGGGTTAGGGGGGTTCTCAAGAGGGCGTCTTATCCGTTACGTAATTTACGTCGGTACCGAAGGAGTCTTCTATTTTAAAATTATAATATTTGTTTTAAAATTCATGTATTTGTCAAAATAGAAAGTACAAAGTTCTCTACTCCGAATAAAAATCAACGGAAATTTTTTATTTTCAAACTAAAACCTTTAAACAAAAGTCATTTAATATAATTATAGTAACCTAAAGATACGTTGGTGTTCAAAAAAATTGAAACACGTTTTTTAAAACGATGTTAGTTAACTCTTCACAGAAGAAATCTCTCTCGAATATGCTTGTATTAACAGAAAAGACAGGTAAAAGTTATTTTCTTATTAAAACTTATATATATACACTACAAATATGATTTTAGTTTCTAGCATCTTCTTCCTATTTTGGTTGTCGAATCATGAAAAAATATATTTTAGATGGTTTTTTAATGTTCCGTTGAAAAAAGTCATAGTCCAAATTTCACAACTATTTGGCAACCACCCATATACTAATCAAAGTAAATATAAAGCGATGAGCGTTGGAGAATATTGTGTTTACTTTTCAGGTCTGGGACCATATAGGCAAGATTTGAAGAATGAAGAACCTTGCTAATAAGGTTTTTCCTTATTTGAGTTAAGCGAAACGTGACAGCAAATAATATTCAAGAAAAGAATGCGATTGTGTGAAATTGTTATCTCTATCGGAACAATGTGAAGACATTATTGTGTTTGTACATATACCACATTAGCTCCACCAACATAACATATTTACAAGTTATATAGCTAAAAAAAAAAACAAAAAAAACATAATTAGTGCAGTCGCTACAATGTTTGCCCCCCCCCCCCCGCCCCTCCACCAATAACTGGCCACCTCATTTAAGTTTGCTCACATGGAAGAATACTTATATTTTATATTTATATAATAGAAAACGCCAAATATCTTCTTACTTAATGTCTCGAATTATCAAAGGAAAATCATCAGATACCACCCTTACTATATGAACGCGTCGAGGTGGTGAAAAAAAGTAGTCTGATTTCTCTTATTTTAAATTTGAGAAACATGTGTATTCATATAGTGAGGGTGTTTCTGAGGGTGAACCTGAACCGTCTCACCCGGCATGTAATAGCGCAATACGCAATAGTTTCATATAATGGAAAGAAAGTTTTAGATGCATAGACAAAAGGCAACTGATTATGAAGATAAATATTCAGGATATATGTTGGCGTACACGTGGGGTTTCAACGATAAATTTCAAGCGTATGTTGGGAAAAATGTCAGTTTGAACCTCATTCATGCTTGTCATTTATTCAGATTTAAAACGTAGGGCCACACGTGAATGAATGTTTGTAACATATGTTGGGAATAATTTTAATTCAAGCTGCAATGATTATTAAAAAAATCCTCATTGCACAGCATGAATTCAAATTTTTGCCAAAAGATAGAAAAATTTTACACCTAACCTTTACGTGCACAGATAAACTGAATCTTCTGCTAACATATGTTACAATAATTTCACTTCACATTTATTTATTTCCGGCTGAGTATTTAAAAATGTGGCCTAATTCAGTATCAAAATTGTAAAATTTAATGTTTTGTTGAACCACGAACTGAAATTTTTGCGAAACACATACAATAATAGTTAACATATGTTTCAACTGTTTTAAAGTTAAACGGAAATTTTTGAACATAGTCGATGCCTGGATGTGAGATATTTTTATGTATGATTTACTTAGTTTATGTTATATTCTACTTACGAACAGAATTGAGACATATTAAAAACATGACGAGCAGCAAAATCAGATTCAAAATTCCCATCTTTATAAAGACACTCACTAATTAGTGAAATATTTTTGGAACTTCAACTGACAAGATCTTCAAATGGTTGTACTTGTATATATACTAGCCTTCACGTCATATTGACAAACGGTATTACTACATTTAAGCGATGAAAAAGCGTTTTTTCCTTCTGGAAATATCTGTATACTGGCCTTGCAAATATTAGACGTTCGAGGCGTAGACTCGCTCTTCACGTGAAAATTGAAAACAAGCGACACGTTGCTAAAGAAATTACACAAATGTCGAAACTCTTCTCAATATTCTTAAAAACTAGTACTTCGGCGTTATTGTGGGTGGATATTGATTATTCTAAATTCAGTATGATAATTATGGAATTTAAAATAATAGATACAGTTTCGCGATATAATAATAAAGAATTAAGTTAATCTTCGCATTCATATTTCTTGAAATTATTATCATTTAGTCAGCACCCGCCACGGGCTGACATCCCCCTCATAATGTAAGCGGCAATAAAGCACTAATTATATCATTACTAGCATCGTTTTAATGTTTTATAACCCCTTTTCGGCACTCCAGCTCCCATTTCCCTCCTCAGCATTACTTGCATAATAAATTATCTAAAAAAGATTTCCAGTGGCAATGCGGATGTTAAAAGATGTATTTATTATGTAACGAAAGAACATTACCGTTTGTCTTTGGAGGCATAAGAATACGCCATTTTTCATTGCGTTCTGGAAAATTTATTTTATCATGATTCATAATATGTATTGAACTTGAAACAGACGTATTTCCATTGTCTTGTTTGCTAAATATTCTGATAAGATGCGTACGTTTTCCAATAATTAAAGCAAGGCAATGAAAATATGTCTGTTTTTATATCAGTTCATATTATGAATTTTGAGCAAAATTTTTTTTCTCGATGAGGTGATTTTTTGTTTAAATTAAAAATAGATAAGAAGTATGGTTTGATGTGCTTTGTGCTGAATTTCTTAGGACAACCATATATTAGGTTCAATAACAGGGCAGCGTGCCTTTACTGGCCCCTGAATTTCGGACAGAAGAGTGAGAAATTAACTGAAATGGGGAATAAGATTCTTTTGCAGTTCTCAGTTACAAATATCAAATTCCACGATGTTGTATAATTTAAGATTATAGCTCCGAAGTCGGAAGTTCGAAGAACCATGAATATTGACATTTCCAGTAATTTCCCTGCAGTTATTGAACCTAATAAATGGAGCGCTCAAAGGAAAAATGTGACACAGAAAGTTCCGAAGAAAAAAAGCAACCCAAAAAGTTCAGAGAAAAAAAGGTAAACAGAATCGCGAAGTAAAAATGTTACTCCGAAATATCCGAGGGAAAATGTTATAGAAAATGTTGAGGGGAAAAATGTATTAGAAAAATTTCCGAGGAGAAGCGAAACTCAAGGGGAAAAATGCCTCTGGAGTACCAGAGGAAAGATGTTACTCCAACAATTCAGTTTTTTTGTCCTTATAAGTTGATCATGAAAACACTTGAAAAAGATAAGACTTTGTCAGAAAATAATCTTTTGGGAATTTTGCAGTGTGGACAGTCTCTGATGTTTGGGCTCCTCGAAAATAACCTATTGGATTTTTGGGCTCCCTCACTTATCGTTAAAAATCAACCTCTTGGTTCGAGGCAGATATGTCTTTGTCAAAAAATAATGTTTTTTAGAATTTTGAAGTATCAACAAAGTCTCCAATTCTTAAGTTCCTCAAAAATACTCAGTCTATGATCTTTGGGCTTGGATATTTTGAAGGAGCCCAAAAATCAGAGCCTCTATTCTTACTTTGAAATTCTTAGAAACATTATTTTTTGACAAAGTCATATTTCCATGGTACAAAGGGGTCGATTTTTCACTTTAAGGGTTGGAGCCCAAAAATCGGTGTGGGTATCTTCGAGGAGCCCAAAAATCCAAAACTCTAGCCTGCTTGTAAAATTTTCAAAAAGATTACAGAGCCACACAAAAAAAAATCAGCAGCCTTTCGGGCACATTCTCATCACGCGCGGCTCGCTTCGCTCGCAAGTTTGAGCGCGCATAGGACGGGCGACTGTTGGATCTCGTGTTTCGCGCTCGAATATGTATTCACCTCGCGCTACGCGCTCGGGCGTATTAACATCGCGCTTTACCCTCAGTTCCTCTAGATTTTTAAACTTTGTGTTCGACTTCGTTGGAAAGAAAAAGTTTATTTGCAAATATTATAAAATTATCGAAACCTCTACATATGAAGTGACTGTTGAATTTGTTTCTATTTTGGACTGAAAAGGAACTTTATTTACTCAAGGTTCTATTGACCTTAAGGAACACATTCTAATCCAGACACTCGCGCTGTGCGCTCGATATTTGATTTTCAATTCATTTGAAACTTGCGTTCCATACTCCGTTCTGTGCACCGAATGATAGAAACAAAAAAGTTTGAGCGCACTTACGGCGCGCGATTTGGTCGTCGCGCTTGGCGCTTTGAAATACAATGATCGCACACTCTGTGCTTCGTATTATATGTTCTCCATATACAAATTACTAAATTAGTATTTGATTTCGAATGAAGAATAATGATATAATTTTTTGAATTCACAATTTTTGTTGATTCATCTGTTTTCGTACCCTGCATTGTTTTTCCAAAAATCTGATTCTTTTGACTGTCAATGTTATTTTCACGAATAAAACAAAAACTATGCATCCTATCGAAACATGATTCATAAAAAATGTCTACCTCTTCTTAGGATGAACAAATTCTGTCTCTGTCATGTTTTTCGTAGCTTGTCTTATTCGTCTAAAAATTGAAAATTTCTATGTTCAATGCTGTTTTTTATGAATAAAACAAAAACTACGCGTCATATCAAAAAGTGAATCATGACAAATTTGTAGATCTTTTTTAGATGCATAATTTCGGTTAATACCAATTTTGTATTGTATGGAGTGGAGTGAAGACATTTTTTTAAAAAGAGAAATGAAAAAAAAAAATTTTGAAAAAAATTTTTTTTTAAATATTTGAAAAAAAATTGTGGAAAAAAATTTGTGAAAACAAATTTTGTGGAAAAAATTGTTGAAACAAAAGTTTTGTGAAAAAAATGGTTGAAAAAACTTTTGTGAAGAAAAATTTGTTGAAAAGATTTGTTCGCTAAAAAATTATTCAAAAAAAAAATGTTGGCGTTTTAAATATAACATAGTTACGTTTGCGTGGTTCCAATGGGTTGATCTTTAACGATAAGGGTTGAAGACCAAAAATTAGAGTGGGTATTTTCGAGGAGCCTACAAACTAGAGACTATCCACGTTGTGAAATTCTCCAAAAGATTATTTTTTGACAAAGTCATATCTGCGTGGTACCAAGGAATTGATTCTAACGTTAAGGGTTGGAGCAAAAATTCTGAGCTATAAAAAATTCCAAAATTCGATTGTGGAGGTGCTAGCCTAATAAACCTGATAAAATTGACGTCCTTGTTGTTTTTTTCCAAGTGTTTTCATGATCAACGTATAATAGTAAAAAAATCTGAATTGTTGGAGTAACATCTTTCCTCTGGTACTCCAGAAAGCACTTTTTCCCTCGAGTTTCGCTTCTCCTTGGGAATTTTTCTACTACATTTTTCCCCTCAACATTTTCTGTAATGTTTTTCGCTGAAACTTTTTCCATCACATTTTATCCCTCACATTTTCTATAACTTTTTCCCACGGATATTTCGGAGTAACATTTTTACCTCGCGATTCTGTTTACCTTTTATCCTCTGAACATTTCGGTTACTTTTTTTTCCTCGGAACTCTTTCTTTACTGTTTTCCCTCAAAACTTTCTGTGTCACATTTTTCCTCTGGGGGCTTCAGATGACTGTCCAAAAAATTAACCACAAAATAAGTCAAATATACTTCTTGCCAATGTTGCATTAAAAAAAATCTCGTCATTCGAAAGAAATATTTTTCTTGAAAATTCGTGAATTTGGAGATTATGTGCAAACTGAGGACAACACGACAAAACGGCCTTGAAATTCGTGATGTGCTGGTGAAAATTCACAGGAAATGATGTATCCTGTTTCTAAATCAAGATTCTTTTTTTTTGGGCTGTGCTAGTGACGGAAAAATAGATGGAGAGTTGGGCGTATAAGCGAGGGCAAGAAGTTCATCTATAAAGCAGAGGAAATAAATGAAACTAAGAATATATCAAATATAGCTAAAAGGGCAATACATATTTCTATATTTATACCGACTTTATACTGATGGACAAGGTGAGTAAAGGGATATTCCTCATAAAACGTGGTATGAAGAAGACACTAGTTGACAAATGTGAAGGAAATTTGCTAAGATGTTTTGGGCATGTTGAGAGAATTAAAAATGAACGACTAACGAAATAAGTGTATCAAGGTAAAGTGAATGGCAGTGTGCCCAGAGGCAGACCGCTGGAATAATGGTTGGAATGTGGGAATGAGGCCCTTATTCGAAGAGATATGAAGAGCCATAGAAACACAAGATCTTGCATGAAAAAATGCTCATACATGTAGGAAGCTGGAGAGGTATGTCAGGACAGAAAAGTGGAGCTACAAACAGTTTATGGATAGAGTGTCAGTGTAGTGAATGAAGACTGAAACAAAAGACCTTGTATACTAATGAACTCGAGTGGGGAGCTTTACTTGATGACTTTGTCAGGCTCTTCACATGGAGAGATTGCTGGAGAGATTGATCAACAACTTGTGTCGGGGCAGAGTCACCGAACAAACGTGTTATTCAAATACGTAACACAGGGATTCTAGATCAATCCATATTACTCCCTTTGTCACCGAGTGAGTCACGCTTACTCCAAAAAGAAAATGGCCTAATTATATGAATAAAATAATAATAATATTATAGGGGATATCATCCTACAGTAGATGGGAAGAAAATCAATAGCACCTAACTGCATCAGTTTCCAAAAATAAAGAAAGATGATCATTTCTAAATGAAGCTTTTTGGAAAAAATTCTGCTGTACAGCTGTGCAAATATGTTCATTTTGTTAGAAAATAATTTGTTTGCAACGCTGTAAATCGCAAACGGTTTATACTACAAAAAAACTGCAAGATGAGAAAAAGTTTTATACTTCTGCTCAGAGATGCTAAAAATTATTTCATAAAGAATTTGCTAACAAATAATGAAATATTTATCAAAATTGTTTTTAAAAAACCTTATCAGGATTTCGACAAACTAGATAAGATATTCGTTATTAGAAGACTTTATTTGGCCTTCAATTCTCAAACAATAATGAAAAACGAATTTTCAAAAAAATATTCACATTTTTAACCAAACTTTCTGTGAGTGTTTGGTGGCTCCATTCTATACTTATTCAAGCTGATGCTTATTTAAGGCAAATTATTCTCATTAAGTTTTCTAAGTCATTGCAATTCTCCATCTAATATATGGAAAATATACAAACAAATAAATTCTTAAAATTCGAAAAAGGAACCCTGTTGAAACGTAGCGCATCAGGATCCTGAATATGCCTAATTTATTATTATATTGATCCATATTGATCCCGTTTTGATCCATTATATTGTGGAGCTTGTAAGAAATTCTTATTTCTCTTAAATTTGTTAAAACAATCAGAAAGCTACGTTTGTGAATTGATGGAGGCTAAGCCAAGTTTGTCATTTCATGATAGGACCTTCTTATTATTTCTATAGAGTTAAGAATGTAACGCCATAGAGTTTTTTGAAGCTCTTCTATTTTTCAAACTTTTCTTTTCTTCAAGTTTTGTTTTTCGACAACATATTCTCTTGAAATATTATATACAGCCCTATGTAATTTCATTAATTCGCATCAAACAATCAATAAAGTAAGAATTTCCGGTCTCATATTTGTGGTCATTTATTCATGTACGTAATTTTGTCAAAATGT
This sequence comes from Andricus quercusramuli, assembly GCA_932178445.1. Classification (NCBI taxonomy): domain Eukaryota; kingdom Metazoa; phylum Arthropoda; class Insecta; order Hymenoptera; family Cynipidae; genus Andricus; species Andricus quercusramuli. Next base: position 18,062 of record CAKNXH010061502.1, read on the forward strand.
GGAATTTTTTTATTCTGTTTCCAAATTCATGGTCTGTACCTCTAAGTACTACCTAACATTAGTGGGCAGATGTAAGTAGTATGAAACTCTACTGCGCTGCCATGGGTGCTGCATAACTCCGACGCACAGACGTACTTGCTACGTGAATCAATTGAGCATCCACAAGTTCCATGGAACTCTACTGTGCATATATAAGTATCCTCTAACTTTACTGCGTATCCATAACAAGTGCTGTGTAACAATACTGCGCTGATGTAAGTGCTGTGTAATTCTACTGTACATACGTAAGAACCCCTAACAATAACGCGCATCCGTAAGTGGCATGAAACTCTTCTGCGTGTCCGTAGAATTCATGGAATTCTACTGCGCAGGTTTGAGTGTTATGTACTTCTATTGCGCAGCTACATATGTCGTGTAAATATACTACGCAAATACGCTTGCCACGTAATTCACTTGCGCATCCACAAGTTCCATGGAACTCTACTGGGCACATGTAAGAACCCTCTAATTTTACTGCGTATCCATATGTGGGTGATTGTCAAATTGTAGGCCAATTTTAGCACTCACAGTGACAATCACATTATTATTAGGAATTAAATATTTCACAATGGAAATTTATCTTATCACATCTAAAAATTTGAAATCCAAAAGGGGCAGTTTCGAAAATAAGAAATAATAATGAAATTCTTACATGAAATACGGAAAGTGGATTTGAGGTTAGGAGTTTGATGAAAGAGAGTGCGAGTATTTGAAAATTTCAAAAGCAAATACTGTAACGCATGCCATTGAGGAAAAACGATATATTTAAGTATTGTCGAAATTTTTTTTCGAATATAAGGCAGTGCTGAGATCGTATGGAGGCCATGGAGTCCCGGCTTCCCACCTTTCTTCAGGGTATATGAAACTCTCTCTCCTCCTAGTTACCAACTTAGGGCCTCCCTACCTTTTTGGTTACAATTTCAGCCCTGATATAAGGTGACGTATTAAATTAAAACTCCGAATGTTGCTATTATTGTTTATTCCAATGAACACGTTCCGAATTGCGCAAATGGAAACAAAGTGACTCTACTACAATTAAAGATTCAACATTTACTAAAACTATTTGCATGATTTATTCTGCAGTCTTCAAATGTATTAAAATCTATTTATTACATCGTGCAACATACTAATCAAGGAAATTTACTAGGTAAATTACTCATTTTCTGAAATTCTTATATAAGAATCTCAGCACCGTCATCTATTATTTTTTACGATAATTTTGTAATAAATTTAAACAAATTAATCTTTTCTTAGTGAAAGTTACTTTGGTATCCTTTTCAACAATTCTTGACTTCTAGAACAAAAATAAACATTATATTAACAAGTAATGTGTTATGCTTGCACCTTTATCACAATTAAAAATCTAAACTAATTAAAAGTCAAACAAGTGTAAGACAAGCTATATTCAATCGCCCCTTTTTTCAAACTTTTATATTAGAATCCTAACAGCTTTTAGATGTCATTTTTTGTGATAACTTTCTAATATATTTTGAGAAAAATAATCTCTTCTTACTTCTAAGAGTAAGATTTTTTGGATTGTCTTTCTGGGAATTTTTCAGTTTAACAGACGGAAACGAACATTATATTAATAAGCAATAAATTATGTTTCTGTTTATAATGAAATGGAAGCCTTTAGTTTCGACCTTCCTTGTGCCGAAGCGGAAGGTTATCGTGATCAAGTTTCGCACACGATTTCGAGAAAATATATTTTTTAGGTTAGGAATTTATGAACCAATGGAACAAATATTTCAAATTCTGAGAATCGATAACAATAAAATTTGAAGATCTTACAATAGAGAACTTACACAAAATCAAGTAATTTTTCAGAAGCATAATCCACATTAGAATACATCATCATTTTAATATTAATAATAAGTAAAGATACCTGTATTGTTCACTATCAATGATAGAGATTCTAAATCTTCTATTTTTTAATATACAGTCTGTCACTTACACGAGATATCTTCAAATCTGTGCAATATGTGAAATTATTATTTTTTTTTCAATTTCAAAAGAAGTTCTCATTTTTATTGAGACAATTGAGACTGGATACATATACAATTCTAAACCTGCAAAATTCATTGATTTGTCACAATTGTGAATAAAAATTACATGAAGTATACAGTATATTATTAATAACAAATCTACCTACCTGTGCTATGACATACTTTGTAACACATATCTTCCTTTCGAATCAACTTATTCAGCTCACTTCTTGAAATCTGTATGAGTCTGTATATTTACAAATAGAGATTAGGGAACAGAAAACAAACCGGCCCACCTGATACACGCGCACGCGCATATAAGCAGTCGTACACTCCTCTATTGTATGGTACGGGAGTGATACGGGAAAATTGATGAAGTTCAGCCTTTTTCAATATTTCGAGAAAAATAACAGATTTTAATCATAAAAAATCACTTACTTATGAAAAAAAATACCGCTGCGCAAGTAGCAGGATGGTTTTTATAATTTTTTTGACTCAGAAACTGCTTTTTAACTCACGTACGGTAATGATTTTCTGTTGTCAAAATGCACTTTTCAGTTTCAATATTGGATTCACAGAAAAAAAGAGTTAATATTCTAACCTCAGTTTTATAGAATCTTGTATGAAACGATACGCCTAATATTCCTTTATTTATTACTCAATTGTAACTGCAATATTTTAGTAGAAAAAAGACGTACGATAATGATGTCTGAAATGACAAAAATCGAGGGACAGAGTTTAAGGTTTTTACAATATTATTTATTTAACTTGACGAATGTGCATAAATCAAATTGATCTTCATCTATAGTTTAAAAACTTAATACGTTAAGCGTTTTTTAGGTCACTGTCTAAGAAAAGGAGAAAAAAAGTTTATCGTTGTGCAAAGTGAGGTTGGGACGCCGCACGGTAATGATGTTTGGGGTGTTATTTTATTAAATTGAAGTCAATAGGAACAGAAATAAGAAAAATAAATGACCATTTTGTAGAGGATGATAATAACTATTTATTAAATTACAAAAAAATCAGTACGAGTTTCTAAGTTAATTTTATATTCCTGGAACTTCAAGTTTGCCTCCAGTTTGGCAGTTACCCATGTGACGTGTCACGATACTAAGCATCCGTAAGTTCCATGGAATAAGTTTCTGTGAATAAGTGTACAAAATTGAACAAAAACATACAATTCAATACAAATTACTAATTTTTTCTTGTATTTTCTGGTAGGAAGGTAAAAATTACAAATCTCTACAAAAATTCAGAATTTCACAAAAGTGGAAATATTATGAAACTATTCTTGAAATTATGTTGTAAGTAATTGTAGTTCATTGTAGAATTGTACAAATTTGTACAAAGGAATTCAAATTTTTACAAGCAATATTTTTAGATTCCGCATCAACGTGTCGAATTGTACTTTAGTCTCAATCTTTTTAGGGTATTCAACATATAAGTTTCTACAAGAAACTGCAATTATTCAAAAATATTACACTTTAACCAAGAACATTTTTTTTAAGAACATACGCTTTTTTAAGATTGCTGGAAATATTGAAAGTAATGTTTTGTATGTAAAAATATTCAAAAAGATTGAAAGAGCAAATTTGTATTGATAAATAAAAATTGAATAATTATTGATATATCATTTGAGATATATTCAGAAGTTTTGAAAAGAATTCAAAATGCTTCAAAACTTGGGAAGATTTCAAAACGATTAGAACAAATTGTAGTTGAAGATTTCGAACAAAAAGTTTAGGATTCTAAAAGCATTTTGAACGGTTTCAAAATAATGGAGAAAAAATCAAAATTCCGTGAAAATGTAGAAGGTTTTTGCTTTGAAGAATAAAATGTAGAAGAATACTCAAAAAGTGTTGCAAAATTTTCAAGAAAGAATCTGGAGAATTGTGACAAAATTTTTCTAATCTTACAGGATTTTCAAAAATTTGTAGAAAAAATTGGAATTTTGAAATCATTTTTATTATATTCCTGAAAAATTTTTAAATTATTATTCTTGAAACAAATTTTTAAGATAATATTTAGAAAGATTTCATACAAATTGGATTTTTGAATTAATGTTTTCAGCTTCAAACTGATTATCATTATTTAATTTTGAAAATGTAGAAATTTTGCTTCCTCATAGAGGAAGCTTTGTAATCTGTGGATGAGTGTGTGTGTGTGTGTGGATGTCACACTTTTTTGTGAACACGATTACTTGAAAACAGTTTCAGGTAAATTGATGAAATTTGGAGGGCTTATTTCCACCACTGATATCTTCAAACTGTCTGAAGAATTTCAAAAAATATTCATTGCATTTTTTTTAACACTCAATAATATTTTTGAAATCGGTTTTTCATGGTAAAACTTTTTTCATTAGCATAATTTAAAGTTAATTCACGAATATAAAAGATTCCTTGATTCGAGACGAGTCGATTGGCAATATTGATGCATTTCATCACAGAGTAGGGAAGTTATGGTAGTTTATGTATTTTTAAAATCGATTTTCATAGTAACCATTTTCTCATTCTCATAATTTGAAGCTGATGCGAAGTGTAAGGAAGTTATGGCACTGCATAATATTTGAAAATACGCTTTTTTGTAGTGAAACTTTTTTCAATACATAATTCATAATTCATGCAAGAACGGAAAAGATTCCTTGATTCGAGGCAAATTGATTGATCTATATTATTAATACACTTTGTTGAAGAATGAGGAAGTTAATTCTGACATTTTTTCCACAGAAATCACACAGCTGGAAAAGAGATAGGATGCGACAGAACTTTCCCCCTCCCTTCTTCAGCGCGAAAAATTATAATTTCGAATACAACATTTTATTTGTCTGATTTCTCTTTGTATTTACAAACTTTGTTGTATTATATTGTGATTTTTAATTATTTGTGAACTGCTATTTTTAAATTCATCAGAATGAAGACTTTGGTTTGTCTATTATTGAAAAAAAACTATGCTTCCTCTATGAGGAAGCAAACACATTTGCCAACGGGAAGCAAAGTGCTTGTGAAATTAAAATAATTTTTAGGCTGCAAAACCTGTAAATTCCTGTAAATTTTGGTAGTTGTAAATTTTTGTAGTTGTAATTCTCTATAAATTCTAGAAGGAAATCAAAACTATGATAAAATACAGAATTTTACAAAAAGAGTACAAAATTCGTTCCAATAATAGCAGAAAGTTGTACTTTCCTGTAGGTTTGGTTGTAATTTATTGCATTTATTTGTAGATTAATGTAAAAACAGTTCCAGTTTTCTGTACTTTTTGTGAAAATTCTCGACCGGGGGTATCAGATAAAAAATTGACAACTCTAATTCAAACAGAAAGGTCTTCAGGTTTACTTTGAACACAGAAAAAGCTATAACATTTGTGCCTAGAGAAAAAAAATGCGCAATTAAATTTCCCATATAATAATATGTACTTTTGAGTTAAAATTCGAAAAGTGTTTCAAAAGCCTTTGCGGGTTAAGGTAGTTCCGCGAGAAAATTTATTGGTGTTTATATAATTGAATTTTGATTTTCTTTCTGAATAACAATTTTCTCTTAGATAAAAAACTACTACTGCTACTTATTATTATTATTATTATTATTATTACCTATCATATACATACATACATACATACACACACACACACACACACACACACATATATATATATATATATATATATATATATATATATACCCGCGTGGTGAAAAAAGTTTGCATGGCTCACGCATGGCAATAAATTGTACAATCAAACGAACTTACCTGTAAGTGAAGTTCGATACTAA
>CAKNXH010061503.1:13907-34883 GCA_932178445.1 Andricus quercusramuli
TTGGATTTTCGCATCGATGCAGACTGCCCTCCGTGTGATACGTGTGCAGCAGGCAAGATTACCCGCGCTCCCTTTCCAAAAGGAAGTCAACGGACATCATCTCTTCTCGAAGTTGTCCACACGGATCTATGTGGCCCGATGAGAACGGAGTCAATAGGCGGAACTCGATACCTGCTAACTTTCACGGACGACTACAGCCGCTGGACAGAATTTTACCTACTTCGCAACAAGTCTGAGGTGACTACAAAGTTTATCGAATACAAGAATCTCGCCGAAACGCACACCGGAATGAAAATCAAGGCAATACAGTCTGACAACGGAAAAGAGTTTGTCAACACGGGCATGGATCACATCTTGAAAGAGTCGGGAATACGCAATCGGTTAACGGCTCCTTATACTCCGCAGCAGAATGGAGTTGCTGAGCGCAAAAACCGAACATTGATAGAACCTGCACGTTGTATGTTGATCGATTCCGGGTTGCCTACATCGTTCTGGGGAGAGGCGGTCGCAACTGCGTGCTACATACGGAACAGGTGTATCACTAAAGCGCTTGGCATCGAAACACCACACGAAAGATGGACAGGTAAGCGTCCTGATTTAAGGCACTTGAGAGGATTCGGAATGAAGGTATATTGTCTCGATAAACGTCCTAACAGGGATAAACTAAAACCACGAGGAATCCAAGGAATTTTTGTTGGTTACGCCACTAATGCGAAAGCTTATCGGATTTGGATACCGTCCGAAAGAAAAATTCACATAACCCGTGATGTTCGATTCATGAATGAATATTCGAAGAATACTCAAGAAAAGACTGCAGAAATCACTCAAGATAACGTTGCAACCACACGTGACGTAGATTTCTTCTTGGATCGTCATGTAGATCAGATCGCTGTTGACGATGTTCCCATTGTTGCTGAACATCCTGCGGACGTAGATAACCAAATGGAAATAAACGAACCTGAAAGGAGAAAACCAGGCCGACCTAAAATCGTGAGAACAGGCAGACCAGGACGCCCTTCCAAGAAGTACACCACTACAAGAATTGATGTTCCTGTTGTACACGAAGAGGATAGGCACCATGAGTCTTCTGATTCCAGCGACGAGGAGTTCTACGGTTGGGAAAATGCGGATTTTGCCTTGAACGTCTGCGAGATTCCATTGCGGCAAGCGCTAGAGGGGTCCGACAGCACTGAGTGGGAGGACGCTATCTATAAAGAAATTAAGAGTCTTGTCTCTAACGAGACATTCGACCTAGTCGACAGACCCACAAACGAAAAGGTGATTAAATGTCGAACTGTACTGAGAAACAAGTATGGGCCTGATGGAGAACTGGAACGAAGAAAAGCACGCGTTGTAGCGAAAGGTTTTGCGCAGCAACCCGGTTTACATTTCTTCGAAACTTTTGCGCCTGTCGCGCGCCTAAGTTCGCTTAGATTGCTCATTGCATTAGCAGTCAAGTTCGACCTTAAAGTAACTCAGTTGGATATAGAAACGGCATATTTAAATGCAAAAATGGACACAGTGGTCTACATGGAACAGCCGGATTTGTTGGACAAAATGCTTAAAAGAATAGCTCTAGAAAGCTGTGATTCTAACCTTTCCAGACGAGCCAAGGAGATGCTGGATACAATGGACGGAACGACTAAGGTATGTAAACTCAATAAAGCCTTATACGGTTTACGCCAAGCTGGTCGCCAGTGGCATGCAAAGTTGGATTCGGTTCTACGAGAAATTGGTCTGACACCGACAAATGCTGACCCGTGTGTCTACACGGATAAAATCAAAAACACGTTCATTCTTATTTATGTAGATGACATTTTGATTGTGTCAAATAATAGAGCAAGGGAGAGTCAGATTAAACAGAGACTTTCCAGAGAATTCAAGGTTAAAGATCTTGGTGAAGCTCGGTATTGTCTAGGCGTGGAAATCACACGTGATAAGGAAGGCATAACCTTATCGCAGACAACCTACATACGGGACATTCTGAAAAGATTCCGAATGAGCGAAAGCAAGCCAGTAAGCACCCCACTTGCTACCAACACGAAACTGACGAAAGGTTCGAATGACGGAGCAGATGATGAAACGTTCCCATACAGAGAGTTAGTTGGGGCACTGATGTACGCCGCATTGGGAACACGACCAGACATTTCACACTCCGTTAGTGTGCTTGGACAGTTCAACAGCAACCCGAAGCAAGAACATTGGATAGCAGCCAAACGTGTACTCCGATATCTCCAGGGAACCGCAAATCATGGTCTGAAATTTAAAATGGACGATAACGTCTTGAGGGGTTTCGTCGATGCCGACTGGGCCAATTGTACCATTGATCGCCGGTCCTATACGGGTTCAGTGTTCATCTTCAGCAGAGGTGCCATATCATGGGAATCACGAAAACAACGCACCGTGGCACTCTCATCTACCGAGGCGGAATATATGGCAATTACTGACGCCGCAAAGGAAGCTATATATCTCATCAATTTCCTCAAAGACTTGGGACATCCAGATCTTGCCAAGGCAGTCATCTTCAACGATAATCAAGGAGCTGGGAAATTGGCTGAGAATCCGATACATCACTCCAGATCCAAACACATTGATGTCAAACATCACTTCATACGTCAAGTTCTGAAGGAGCATCCTGTCGATCTCGTCTATCTACCGACGGAGAAGATGGTCGCGGACGTACTGACCAAAGGGTTACCCGGACCGAAGCACATGGAGTGCATCTCTGGACTTGGAATTTCTTCTATAGAGTTACCTCAGAGCGCAAATTGAGGGAGAGTGTAAGGATTTGCAATTCGCGCCTTCTTATTTCAAATATTCAAATATACAACGCCATCTATCTCTCATTTACAATTTACACGAACACACACAAACACGAGTCTTTGTCTCGCCAGTCCTTTGTAAACCGTGACACGATTAACACTCGTTTTATCCATCGTTGTACTTGGATAATAAAAGTTCAGTCCATTTGGAAAATCGGTTTATTTTTCTTGTTCGTCAAAACGCTGCTCCCGCGCTATCAATTATTCATTTATGAAAAATACAATAATCAAATTTCATTATCAAATTTTATTATTGTATTTTTAATAAATAAATAATATAAAAAAGTTTAATTGTTCAATTTCGGGAATTTTATTATTAGGGAATTTTCTAATTTGGGATTTTTATTTTTCGGGATTTATCAGTCGTTCCAATACAGTGATAAATAAAAAAATGTTTTTTTACTTGTGGTAAAGTAATCGAGTGCATGTCGACAATACTCCAAATTACATCTTCCCCTGAATTTTGTAAATCGATCCAATTCTGAATTGCTCCTAAATAATTCCCCAAATGCACGTTTCCTGTTGGTTGAATCCCAGAAAATATTCTCTTGGGATAAGAAATTTTTTGATCCTAGGAGAAACAAATATCTTTAAATTTCAGAATTTTATCAAATTATTTGATTTCCTACATAAGTAAAATTTATTTAAATAATTTTATTAAAAAGTGTTCAGTTTTAAACGAAGTTTAGGCTGTTTCAAATTATATCGATATGGAAGGGAGGAAATTTTGATTTTTAATTTGTTTCAGTACTGGAAGAGAAATTTTTTTATTTTTAACACTTTTATTGAATTGGAAGGGAGGAAATGTGTATTTCATATTTTTTCTGAATTCAAAGAGGGAATTTTTTTAAAAACATTTTTATAAAGTTGGTATTCAAAAATTTTGGGATTCATTTTTTTTTTTCTGAATTGGAAATAAGAAATTTCTTCTAACATTCTTATCTAGTTGGGAGGGAGGAAATTTTGGTTTTGAATTTTTTCCTGAATTGGAAGTAAGACTTTTTTACTTTTAACATTTTTATTTAGTTGAAAGGGAACAAATTTTGATTATATTTTTTTCTGAATTAAAATATTAAGTTTTTTCACAGTTTTATCGAGTTGGAACGGAGACAATTTTGGATTTTAATTTTTTTCTGAATTCAAAATGGAAAATTTTTAACTTCTAACATTCTTGCCAAATTCGAAGAGAAAAAATTTTGGTTTTTAACTTTTTTTCTGAATTGGGAGTGAGACTTTCTTACTTTTAACATTTTTATTGAGTTGGCAGGAAGAACATTTTGGGTTTTAATTTTTTTCTGAATTCGAAATGGAAAATTCCTTCTAAGATTCCTATTAATTTCGAAGAGAGTATATTTTTTTAAAAACTTTTTTCTGAACTGGAAGTGAAACTTTTTTTACTTTTAACATTTTCACTTAATTGGAAGAAAAAAAAATTGATTATTTTTTTCTGAATTGAAAGAGAGAATTTTTTAATTTTTAACACTATTATTAATTTGAAGGGAGAAAATTTTGGGTTTTAATTTTTTTCTGAATTGGAAGTAAGACTTTTTGCACTTCGAACATTTTTATCGAGTAGGAAGAAAGAAATTTTTTATCTGATATTTTTTCTGAATCGAAAGAGGGAATTTTTTTATTTTTAATATTCTATTGAGTTGGATGGTAGAAAATTTTGGTTTTTAATTTATTTTTCTGAATTGGAAATAAAAAATTTCTTCTAAAATTCTTATGGAGTTGGGAGGGTAGAAATTTTGGTTTTTAATTTTTTTCTGAATTGGAAGTAAGACTTTTTTACTTTTAACATTTTTATCGAGTTGGAAGAAAGGAAATTTTTATTTGATATTTTTTCTGAAAAGAAAGAGGGATTTTTTTTTGTTTTTAATGCTTTTATTGAGTTGAAAAATAGAACATTTTAGTTTTTAATTTTTTCCTTAATTGGAAATAAAATATTTTTTCTAACATTATTATCGGTTTGGAAGGGAGAAAATTTTGGTTTTTAATTTTTATTCTGAATTGGAAATAAGAATTTTTTTCCTAACATTATTATCGAGTTGGATGGTAGAAAATTTTGGTTTTTAATTTATTTTTCTGAATTAGAAGTGAGACTTTTTTACTTTTAAAATTTTTATCGTGTTGGAAGAAAGTAAATTTTTATTTGATATTTTTTCTGAAAAGAAAGAGGGAATTTTTTGTTTTTAATGCTTTTATTGAGTTGAAAGGTAGAAAATTTTAGTTTTGAATTTTTTTCTGAATTGGAAATAAGAAATTTTTTCTAACATTATTATCGAGTTGGGAGGGAGGAAATTTGGGTTTTTAATTTTTTTCTGAATTGGAAATAAGAAATTTTTTCCAACATTATTATCGGGTTGGGAGGGAGGAAATTTTGGTTTTTAGCTTTTTTTCTGAATTGGAAGTGAGATTTTCTTACTTTTAACATTTTTATTTAGTTGGCAGGAAGAACATTTTGGGTTTTAATTTTTTTCTGAATTCGAAATGGAAAATTCCTTCCAAGATTCCTATCAATTTCGAAGAGAGTAAATTTTTTAAAAACTTTTTTCTCAATTGGAAGTGAAACTTTTTTTACTTTTAACATTTTTACTTAATTGGAAGAAAAAAAATTTGATTTGATTTTTTTCTGAATAGAAAGAGAGAATTTTTTAATTTTTAACACTATTATTGATTTGGAAGGGAGAAAATTTTGGGTTTTAATTTTTTTCTGAATTGGAAGTAAGACTTTTTTCACTTTTAACATTTTTATTGAGTTGGAAGAAAGAAATTTTTTATTTTATATTTTTTCTGAATCGAAAGAGGGAATTTTTTGATTTTTAATACTTTTATTGAGTTAGATTGTAGAAAATTTGGGTTTTTAATTTATTTTTCTGAATTGGAAATAAGAAATTTCTTCTAAAATTCTTATGGAGTTGGGGGGAAGAAATTTTGGTTTTTAACTTTCTTTCTGAATTGGAAGTGAGACTTTCTTACTTTTAGCATTTTTATTGATTTGGCAGGAAGAACATTTTGGGTTTCAATTTTTTTCTGAATTTGAGAAGGAAAATTCTTTCTATTATTCCTATCAATTTCGAAGAGAGTAAATTTTTTTAAAAACTTTTTTCTGAATTGGAAGTGAAACTTTTTGTACTTTTAACATTTTTACTTAATTGGGAGAAAAAAAATTTGATTTGATTTTTTTCTGAATTGAAAGTGAGAATTTTTTCACTTTTAACATTTTTATCGAGTTGGAAGAAAGACATTTTTTATCTGATATTTTTTCTGAATCGAAAGAGGGAATTTTTTTATTTTTAATATTCTATTGAGTTGGATGGTAGAAAATTTTGGTTTTTAATTTATTTTTCTGAATTGGAAATAAAAAATTTCTTCTAAAATTCTTATGGAGTTGGGAGGGAAGAAATGTTGGTTTTTAATTTTTTTCTGAATTGAAAGTGAGATTTTTTACTTTTAACATTTTTATCGAGTTGAAAGAAACGAAATTTTTATTTGATATTTTTTCTGAAAAGAAAGAGGGAATTCTTTTGTTTTTAATGCTTTTATTGAGTTGAAAGGTAGAAAATTTTAGTTTTTAATTTTTTTCTGAATTGGAAATAAGAAATTTTTTCTAACATTATTATAGGGTTGGAAGGGAGGAAATTTCGGTTTTTAATTTTCTTCTGAATTTGAAATAAGAAATTTTTTCTAACATGATTATCGAGTTGGGAGGGAGGAAATTTTGGTTTTTATTTTTTTTTTCTGAATTAGAAGTGAGACTTTTTCACTTTTAACATTTTAATCGAGTTGGAAAAAAAAGACATTTTTATTTGATATTTTTTCTGAATCGAAGGAGGGAATTTTTTATTTGTAATACTTTTATTGAGTTGGATGGTAGAAAATTTTGGTTTTCAATTTTTTCCTTAATTAGAAGTGGGACTTTTTTGACTTTTAACATTTTCATCGATTTGGAAGGAAGATATTTTTTTCAATTGAAAGATGGAGTTTTTTATTTTCAACACTTATTGATTTGGAATGGAGAACATTTTGGTTTTTAAGTTTTTTCCTGAATTAGAAATGGGAAGTTTCTTACTTCCGAGTTCGAACGGAGGCAGTTTTTAATTTGTTTCTAAATTAAAAGTGAGACTTTTTTACTTTTAACATTTTTATTTAGTTGTTAGGGAGAAAATTTTTATTTTTAATTTGTTTCTGCATTGGAAGAAAATTTTTTTTATTTTTAACACTTTTATTGAACTGGAAGGGAATAAATTTGTATTTAATTTTTTTTTGTTTCTGAATTCAGTGAGGGCATTTTTTTTAAAAACATTTTTATAAAGTTGGAAGGGACCAAATTTTGGTTTTCAATTTTTTTTCTGAATTGGAAATAAGATATTTCTTCTAACATTCTTGTCGAGTTTGGTTCTTAATTTTTTTTTCTGAATTGGAAGTAAGACTTTTTTACTTTTAACATTTTCATTTCATTGGAAGGAAGAAATCTTGTCTTTATTTTTTTTTCTGATTGAAAGATGGAGTTTTTTCTCAACACTTTTATTGAGTTGGAAGGGAGAACATTTTGGCTTTCATTTTTTTTTTTTAATTTGAAGAGACACTTTTTTTATAACATTTTTGTTTAGATGGAAGCAAAAACCTTGATTTTATTTTATTTTTTCTAATTGAAAGATGGAGTTTCTTATGTTAAACACTTTTATTGATTTGAAAGGTAGAAAATTTTGGTTTTTAATTTTTTCTGAATTGAAAGTGAGATTGCTTTTTCACTTTGAACATTTTTATCGAGTTGGAAGGGAAACAATTTTTATTTTATTTTTTTTCTAATGGGTTTTAATTTTTTTTTGAATTTGAAGTGAGATTTTTTTACTTTTAACATTTTTATCGATTTGGAAGAGGAAAACTTTTTATTTTATTTGTTTACAAATTGAAAGAGGGAGTTTTTTATTTTTAACACTTTTAATGAGTTGATAAAGAGAAAAATTTTGTTTTAAAATTTTTTTCTGACTACGGAGTGAGACTTTTTTACTTTTAACATTTTTATCGAGTTGGAAGGAAGGACAAATGAGAAAATTTTGGTTTTCTACTTCTTAGTGAGTTGGAAGTGAGACTCTTTTACTTTTTACATTTTTATTTAGTTGTTAGAGACAAAATTCTGGTTTTCAATTTTTTTTCTGGAATAAAATTGAGACTGTTTTATACTTTTGATGTTTTTATCGAGTTGGAAGGGGGAAAATTTTGAAAAACTTTTATTGAGTTGAAAGGGAGAAAATTTTGGTATTTAATTTTTTTTTTTAATTAAAAGTGAGCCTTTTTTACTTTAAATATTTGTATCGAGTTCGAAGGGAGGAAATTTTGCTTTTTAATTTTTTTCTGAATGATTAGTTGAAAATGAATGGTTTTATTTATTTTTTTTAAGTGGAAGAGAGAATTTTTTTATTGTTAATACTATAATTGATTTGGAAGGGAGGACATTTTGGTTTCTAATTTTTTTTCTGAATTGAAAGTGAGACTGTTTTTTACTTTTAACATTTCCATCGAGTTAGAAGGACCTAAATATTTATTAATTTATTGTAATTGACAGAGGGAATTTTGTATTTTCAACACTTTTATTGAGTTGGTAGAAGAAAAATTTTGGTTTTTAAATTTTTTCTGAATGGGGAGCGATATTTTTTTACTTTCAACATTTTTATCGAGTTGGAAGAACTTACATTTTCATTTATTTATTTTGATTGACAGAGGGAATATTTTATTTTCAACAATTTTATTGAGTTGGAAGGAAGAAAATTTTGGTTTTCAATTTTATCTGAGTTAGAAATGGGAAATTTCTTACTTCTAACATTTTTATTTATTTAGAAAGAAGAAAATTCTAATTTTTAATTTGTTTCTGAATTGGAAGTAAGACTTTTTTCACCTTTAACATTTTTATTTAGTTGAAAAAAAAAATTCCAGGAATTTCGTCAAGTTATTGGATTTCCTACCTATTTAATTATGCAATCAATTTATATTTCATAGATAAATACAATTTATTTATGCAGTTTATTTAAAGTTTACTTTTACAATACATTTTATTTATTAAATCTTTTTCTATAAAATAGTTTTCGCTCTTAAACAAAATTTTATTCAAATTTCAAAATAAGACTTCAGTTTACAAATATATGAGTAAAATCCAATAATTATAATATACAATTACACTTTGTTTTGTAAATAATTCTTTCGATAAATGTCAACAAGAGAAATAAAATTTTGCTGAAATTTAAATTTGGAACAGTTCGCGCGTCGGAAAAATATATATTAAAATCTACTATAAATAAAATTTCATACACGCAAAATTGTTATATTTGTTTAAAATATCAAACAAATGTTTTAAATTCTTAAAAGTGTCAATAATCACAATGTTGCCAAACATAACCTAAAAAAAATAAATATACCTGGCTATAATTTCTCCTTCCTATTTCCTTCAACGACCTCTCAAATCTTAAACTTTTCCGGAAAGAGACACTATTTATGATTTTCCTTATCATCATTTTAAATTATATACTATATTTATAATGACAACTATCTTCAAAAAGAGTAGATTTTGAGGTTATATTAAAACTGACACTAGCTGCGTGGCCATTTTTTTTCCGATTCAAATTTCGTCTGCTAGTTTATGAATTTTTTAAGTGGAGTATTTTTAAAATTTATTGAAAACTACACAATATTATGGATCTATAATTAGGAAGAACTAATTTATCATTCAATTTTTAATTGAATAGTATGAATTCAATATTTTATGGATCCGCAGAATTTATTTCTAAGCTAGTTTTGACTCACGTTGTTCAATTTAAAATTATTGTTTAAACTCAAAATCATAAATTTGAATCAGAAATTATAACAGAATAACAAATTCATTATTATTCGTTGACCTTCACTATTTTGCATCAAAATCTATTTTTCCAAGTGAAATTTATTTATAAGTTAATTTTATTTCATTTAAAACTAGAATTAAATTATATATTTGAATTTTACTTTACAGGAAGAAAGTAAATTGACTCACTTTTATAAAACAAACTTCCGCATTCTTGAAGGTCAATATAAATTATTTTGTAAACAGAAAAACAGTTCATTCTCAGAGAGAAAATTTTAGAATGATCTAAGAAATAAGTGAGAAGTCTGATTCTAAAATTATGGCAGAAATAAGTGAATTAATATCAAATGAAAAGAAATTAGTTTTTTGTGAAGAAAAAGAGAAAAATGTTCAAAATTATGCTGCTGAGAGGTCGAATCTAGAAAGCCTAGAAAGTAAACAAAATTGCGTGTGAGTTTTTTTTTATTTAATTGATTATTTTTCTTATCAATTTCATTATTTTCTATATTTTATAAATGTAAATATTCTAATATAAATATTTACAATAAATATATAAATAATAATATATTATTATAATAATAATATAAATATTAATATATATTAAATAGTTTGAAATAGTTTAATAGTTTTAATATTTTAATAATTTTAATTTTTAATTTAATAGTTTTTGATAGTTTAAAATAGTTAAAAATAATAAAATAACATATAAATAATAATATAAAAATAATAATATATAATAAATTTTTAATCAAGAAAAATAGAATTTAAAAAAAATACTTAAATTTTCAACCAAATTGATGAATCTTTGATTTGAAAAAATGAATTCTCAAAAAACGTGTAATAGTTGATATTTCCACCAAAAAATATTTTAATATTTAATTTAAAAACTGTTAAATAATTCCGAAACATACGAATTTTCGACAAAACAATTGAATTTTCGACCAAGAAAATTTTTTCAATCAATAAAGAAACAAAATCTCATCCAAAATATTGAGTTTTCAACTCATCAAGATGAATTTTTGAAAAAAAGTTGAATTTGCAACGCAAAAATATGCATTTTCCAGCAAAATAATCGAATTTCCAACTAAAAAATACGAGTTTTTAAGCTACATTTTTAGTAAAAAAATTAATTCTCTACAAAAAAAGGAATTTTTAATAAAATTGGTTAATTTCTCAACCAAAGAAATGAAATTTTTACTAAATTGATGCATCCTCAATGAAAAAAAAAATCGTAATCGAATAGGTGAATTTTTAACCCTGCAGATGAATTTTCTATAAAAAAAAGACAAATTTTCAACAAAATAGATGAATTTTCAGCTAAAAAAGAACATTTTTTGCAGAAAAATCTTCTTTTTTGGTTGAATTCAACTATTTTTGGTATAAAATTAAAATCCTTTTCGTGGTTGAAATCTAATTTATCACGTTTTTCGTTGAGAATTTATCTTTTTTGTTAGAAAATTCAACTATTTAGTTGGAAGTGAAATCATGTTTTCTCTATGAAAATTAATTGTTTCATCTGAAAATTAAAAAATTGATATTTTTAGTTGAAAATGCGTTTTTTCTTATTTAGAATTAATTTTTTAGACTGGAAATGTAACTGATCTATTTTTTGTCGAAAATTTATCTTTTTTGATAGAAATGTGATCTTCTTGGTTAAAAATTACACTATTTCGTTGAGAATTTACTTTAATTTTTAAGAAAATTAATTTTCTCACTGAAAATTTGACTATTCAATTTTTAGTTCAAAATTTATCTGCTGTCTGTAAAAATTTAACTATTTGTTGAAAATTTGTCTTTTTTGGTGAAAAAAAAATACTCTAATTAGTTGAAATTTCATCTTTTTCGTTAAGAATTCAATTCTTTGGTTGAAAATTTAACATTTATGTTAAAAATTCGTAATTTTTTCTGTTGAAAATTTATTTTACTTACTGAAAATTATCCTACTCTATTGTTGGTAGAAAATTTATCTTTTTAGTCTAAAATTCATGCAATCGGTTAAAAATTGATTTTTTTCCATTGAAAATTCACTTCAACTATTCAGTTTTTTCTGGAAAATTCACCTTTTCTGATAGACATGTAATATTTTTCGCTAAAAAGTTATCTGTTTAGTAGAAAATTTAACTATTCTATTTGTTGTTAAGAATTCATTTCTCTCATTTTTGGTTGAAAATTCATCCTTGTGATTAAAAATTAATTTCTTTGGTTGAAAATTGGTTTCTTTTTAGTTGAACATTAATTTTTTCAACTGAAGATATAACTATTCCATTTTCGCATGAAAATTTATATTTTTAGTTGAAAATAAATTAATTTTGCTCAAAACCTTTTTTTTTAATTCACTTTTCTGACTGTAAATTGAAATATTATATTTTTGGTTTGTAAATTGATCTTTTTAGTTTAAAATTGAATTATTTTGCTAAGTATTCATTTTTTTAAATTTATGGTCTTAACTGAAAATTTAATTCCTCTGTTTTCTACCAAAACAATTAAATTTTCGATATTTCAACCAAATAAGTGAACTTTCGAATGAAAAAGATCAATTCTATAAAAAAATGGAATAGCTACATTTTTAATAAAAAAATTAATTTGCAATTAAAAAAAGGAATTTTAAATAAAATTTGTTAATTTTTCAACCAAAGAAATAAAATTGTAACTAAATTGATGCATCCAAACTGAAAAAAATGTGATTTGCAATCGAATAGTTGAATTTTCAACCCTGAAGATGAATTTTCTATAAAAAAGACAAATTTTCAACAAAATAGATGAATTTTCAACTAAAAAAAAAACAATTCTCAACAAAAATAGAATAGTTTAATTTTAAGATAGAGAAATACGTTTTTAACCAAGAAAATAAATTTTCAAGCGAGCAGATGAATTTTCAGCCAAAAAATTAAACTTCTGTAAACAAAAATTTTGACGAGAAATGATAAAGTTAAAATTTTAGTTTAAAAAAATTAATTTTCGTTGAAAAAAACTAATTTTCAACTAAAAAAATTAAATTTAAACCAAAAAATTATAAGAAATTAGATGAATTTTCAACTAAAAATAGAAAAATTTGTAATAAAGCGTAAAATGGTTGAATTTTCAGTTAGAGAAATGAACTCTTATGCAAATAAAATAGATTTGCAACGTAATAGTTAAATTTTAAACCAAACAATCAAACATCTATAGAAAAAAATTTCGACGAAAAATGAAAAAGTTAAATTTTCAGTTTAAAAAAATTAATTTTCATTAGAAAAAAAACTAATTTTCAACCAAAGAAGTGAAGTTTCAACCAAAAGATTAGTTTCCTTCGAGAAATGACAAATTTTTAACAAAATTCATGAATTTTCGAATAAAAAGGTTAATTTTCTACTAAAAGAAAGACAAATTTTCAACAAAAAATAGAAAAGCCCTCAGAAAAGCCTAATTTTCACTCAGAGAAATAAGTTTTAAAGCGAATAAAATAAATTTTCAACGAAATAAATTTTCATTTAAAAAAATGAATTTTCTACCAAACGATTAAATGCTTATAAAAATCGATATTATATGGAATAGGTGAATTTTTAGTGTAAAAAATGGATTTTTAATAAGAAATACTATTTGTCAACCAAAGAAATGAAATTTCAACCGAAAAGATTAATTTTCTACCAAAAAAGAATAATTTTTCACAAAATACATGAATTTTCAACCAAAAAGGTTGATTTTCTGCCAAAAAAACAACAGATTTTTAACATAATAGATGAATTTATTCAACTGAAAATGATAAATTTTCAATAAAGCATACAATGGTTTGATTTTCAGTTAGAGAAATAAGTTTTTGAGCGAATAAAATAAATTTTCAACGAAATAGTTTAATTTGCAACCAAACAAATGAATTTTCTACCAAAAAGATTAAATTTCTATTAAAAAAACTTCGAAAAAAATTTAGTATCATTTTTTATTCAGAAAAATTAATTTTGAATGAAAAAATCAATTTTCAACAAAATAAATTAATTTTCAACCAAAGAGATTATTTTTCCACCATGAAAGAGTAATTTTAACAAAATACATGAATTTTCAACTAAATATTTAAATTTTTGATAGAATTTTCAAACTAATAATTGAATTTTCAACTAAAAAAGTAAATTTGTCATCAAGAAGATTAATATTCTACCACAAAATATAAAATTTCATCAAAATACAGACATTTTCGAACAAATATTTGATTTCAACAGAAGTAGATTAATGTTCAAGCAAACATGGAATAGATAAATTCTCAGTTTAAAAAATAATATAAAAAAATCTTAAGCAAAATATTTAAATTTTTACCAAAAAAATAATATTTTCCAACGAAAATGATAATTCATCAACCAAAAAATGAATTTTTGACCTAATATTTGAAATTTCAACAAAATGGATGAATTATCAACTAAATAGCTAAATTTTCAACCAAACAGATGAATTTTCAACCAAGAAGATTAATTTTCTATCAAAAGTGATCAATTTTCGACAAAAAATGGAATAGCTAAATTTTTAGTTAAAGCAATTAATTTTCAATTAAAAAAAAAAACTAATTTTCAATCGAAGAAATGGATTTTAACCAGAAAAATTAAATTTTTACGAAAAAGGATTGATTTTCAACGAAACACATGAATTTTAAATCACATTTTTTTGTAAAGGAATTTTCCACCCAAAAGATGAATTTTATACTTAAAAAATACCAATTTTTAACAAAATAGATGTTTTTTCAAAAAAATAGTACAATTTTCAACCAAGCAGATACATTTTCAATCAAATGGATTAAATATGATAATTTTTCGACAAAAATGGAATATTCAATTTTTCGGTTAAAAAATTTATTTTTAATGAAAAAACTAATTTTCAACCAAAGAAATGAATTTTCAATCAAAAAGATTAATTTTCAACCGAAAAAGTTTTATTTTCAACAAAATAAATACATTTTTAACCGGATTTTGAATTTTCAAAGGAATTTTCAATCTAATAGTTAAATTTTCCACCAAAGAAATGAATTTTTAGCCAGTAAGGAGACAATAAACCAAACGTGGAATATTTAAATTTCCAGTTAAAAAAATTAATTTACAGCAACAACCAATTCTCAACCAAATATTTAAGTTTTAAACAAAAAAGAGGGTTTTCAACTAAAATGACGAATCATCAACCAAAAAAATGATTTTTTAACAAAGTAGTTCCATTTTCAACTAAGCAGGAGAACTTTGAACCAAAAAACGTTTTTCAGTGTCAACTTTTAAGTAAAATTTGTCATATTACAGGTATAAGGAGTGAAGAGAAGCTTAAATTTTTAATAAAACTAGAAAAAATTAACCGTTTGTTTCAAGTTTTGGGTTTCAAAATGATTATTTAAACGTAAATATTTCACTGAAAATATAGAAAAATGGTTATTTTTAGTTCATTGAAAAAATACCATCTTGACTGTTATTTAACAATAAAGTTACTTATGCTCATGTCAAATATAAATTTTAAAATAAAATTTTGTTATAAAAATAAAATTTAACAATTTTCTTAAAGACATAATTTTTTTGCAAATTCAACTGTTTTGTTAAAAATTCGTATTTTTGCGTTAAAAATTCATATTTTGTTGCTAATTAGTCAACTGAAATCTTAGTTGATGAAAAATATTTTTTTCTGAAAATTTGTCTTTTTGATATAAAAATTCACCTGTTTTAATAGAATTTTCATTTTTCTTGGACAATGCAATTGTTTGGTTAAAAATTTAACAATCTGGGTAAAAAGTCATACTTTTTCGTTGAAAATTCGACTATTTAGCAGAAAATTAACTTATAGTTTACAATTCTTATTTTGATGTTGGAAAGTGAACTGGAATCTTCTTTGGATGAAAATTTAACAATTTTTTTCAAGTTTTTTTTTAATTAATCTGTTTTAAAATAAATATTTCATCTTTCTTGAATAAAAAGGCAACTGGTTGAAAATTCAACTCTTTTTTTTTAAATTTTTTTAAATAAAAATTCATCTGTTTTAAGAGAAACTTCATCTTTCTTGGATAAAAATCCAACTCTTTGGTTGAAAATAAAACTATTTTGTTAAAAAGTCATACTTTTGGTTGAAAATTCTACTGTTTTGTTGAAAATTTAACTATGACGTAGAAAATTTACTTATTGTTTAAAATTCATATTTTGGTGTTAAAAAATGAACTGAAAGCTTTTCTCGATGACAGTTCAACTTAAAAAAAAAATTGTCCTTTTTTTTATTAAAAATTCATCTGTTTGAGTAGAAATTTTATCTTTCTTGGATAAAAATTCAACTATTTGGTGGAGAATTCAACTATTTCGTCAAAAATTCATCGCTTTTGGTTGAAAAAATTCGTCTTTTTGTATGAAAAATTCAATTTTGTTCGTAGAAACTTAGTTCTTGTTGAAAAATTCATATTTTGATCTTGAAAAGTCAACTGGAATCTTTTCTGAGTGAAAATTCAACTATTTAAAAAAAATTTGTTTTCTTTAAAAAAAAAATGCATCTGTCTTGAGAGAAATGTCATCTTTTTTGGATAAAAATGCAACTGTGTGGTTTGAAATTCAACAATTTTATTGAAAGGTCATACTTTTTGGTTGAAAATTCTGCTGTTTTGTTGAAAACTCCTATTTTGTAGAAAATTTACTTTTTGGTTAAATTTAATATTTTCGTTTCGAAAAGAGAACTGAAATCTTTTCTGGATGAAAATTCAACTATTTTTTGGAAATTTTTTTTTTTAATTTAAAAATTCATCTGTTTTAAGATAAATTTCATCTTTTTTGGATAAAAATGCAACTGTTTGGTTGAAAATAAAGATATTTTGTTAAAGAGTCATACTTTTGGTTGAGAATTCTACTGCTTTGTTGAAAAATTAACCATTACGTAGAAAATTTACTTTTTGTTTAAGATTCATATTTTTTTGTTAAAAAATAAACTGGAAGCTTTTCTGGATGAAAGTTCCGCTTTAAAAAAATTGTCCTTTTTTTATAAAAAATTCATCTGTTTTAGTACAAATGTTATCTTTCTTGGATAAAAATTCAACTATTTGGTAGAGAATTCAACTATTTCGTCAAAAATTCATTCCTTTTGGTTGAAAAAATTCGTCTTTTTGGATGAAAAATTCAATATTGTTCGTAGAAAATTAGTTTTTGTTGAAAAATTCATATTTTTATCGTAAAAAGTCAACTAAAATCTTTTTTAACAGAACATACAACTTTTTTTATTTATCTTTTTGATTTAAAAAATCATCCACTTTGGTAGAAATTGCTTTTTTTTAATGAAATTGCAACTTTTCGGTTAAAAATTATTTTTCTTTACTTGAGTATTCAACTATTTTATTTGGAAATTTTGGTTAAATCTCTTTGTTAAGAAATCATTTTTTTTTAAGTTATATTTTTAGTTGGAATTTCATCTCTTCAGTTGAAAGCCTATTTTGTTGAAAATTAATCTTTTTAAATTGAAAATTCAACTAGTTGGGTAAAAGTTAAACTGAATTGTTAAAAATTCATTTTTTTATTGAAGGCTTACGTCTTTGGTTAATAATTTAATTGTTTAGTGGAAAAGTCTTTTTTTTTTGTTTAAAATTAATTTTTTAACTGAAAATGTAACTTTTCCTTTTTTTAAGATTGATCTTTTTTAGTTAAAAAATTCTCCTTTTTTGGTAAAAAAAAATAATTTTCTTGGTTTAAAATTTCATATTTGTTGGGTAAAATGCATCAGTTTCGTGGAATAATAATTTTTTGCTGAATTCATATTTTTTGTTTTGTTAATTCAATTTTTGTAGAAAAAATTCGTCTTTTAGCTTGACGGTGCAACAATTTAGGTAAAATTTTCTTTCCTCAGTGAAAAATCTTTATTTGTTGAAAATTCGTCTTTTTGGTTTTAAAAAACTTTTTTGTATAAAAATCACGTTTTTTGATTGAAATATAAACTATGACACTTTTTGTTGGGAATTTATATGTTTAGGTTGAAAATTCAATTATTATCTTAAAAATTTAATTATTTTGTTGAAAATTCAAGTATTTTGTTAAAAAGCCATCTTTTATAGTAGAAAATACATTTTCTTGTTTAAAATAAATTAATAAATTTGAAAATTTTTAATTTATATCTAAATTCTTTAAAATCCATAACAAAATGTTGAAAAATGAACCTAGTTTGTTTTCTAAAGAAAGAGTAATTAGAACGCTCATAGCGCGCACAATGTTCTAGTATATTAAATTATATTATTCTATTTATCGTTTTTATTTCAAAAATAGAATGAACTAATTTAAATAATTATAAATCAACAGAGCTCAAGTTGCACATTTATTTACTGGATTAAAATTATCAAAATGTGAATTCAAGAATTCCAAGGAAGAAGACTTGGAAATGTCTCCAGTGACTGCAAATTCGACTGAATCTGGATCGAAAAATAATCAGATTTTCTTGGCTGGAAAAATAATTTCTGTTCTTTCGGTAAGGTATTATATTATATTTTAGAATATTTCAATTAATTATATTTATTTGAATTAATTATATTTATTTTAATTAATTATAATTATTTAATTTACAAAATTGGGTCTATTACAAAGTTTGTATTACTTTTTTCATTTTTAAAAAAGGTTTCAATTATTTCAGAATTTGTCGACAGTTTTGGTACATCCAGCACATATACATAATTCATTATTGAACGTTGGTACCAATTTATTTATTAAAAAATCAAAATCTGGCAACGACACCAAAAATATTCTTTTTTTCGGAAAACTGGAAGAAGTTTTTGGAAATGTGGAGAGTCCTTTATACGCAGTGCGTTTATCACCAGAAAATAATTTTCCAAAAGTGGAAGATGAAGTTTTTTATTTATCGAGTGATCCCAGCACTTCTATGTTTCACATCGAATTAGGAAATAATGGTAAATCCGAAGTAATCTACCACCGTTAATTATAGCTTTAATTAATAATAAATTATATAAAAGAGTTATATCGACCCTATCTTAAATAAACATTCCTTTAAAAGGAATTTTGTTTGAAATTAGAAATAAAAGAACAATCAATTCTAAAATGATTTTTTTTTCTATTTTTTTTTCTCCTATTTTTTTATAATTTATATTTTTGAGCGGAAAATTCATTTTTTTTTTTATAGAAAATTCATCCATTTTTGCGGTTGAAAATTAAACTATTTTGTTAAGAATTTTTTTTTTACATAAGATTGATTATTCTAAATGAAAACTTAAGTTTACACTAAAATTTTCATTCACATTTTTTTCAGTTGAAAATTTATCTTTTTTGTAGAAAATTATTCTTCTTGTTTGAAAATTTATCTTTATCTTTTTGGCTAGAAATTAATTTCGTTCCTCTTGATAATTCAACTATTTGGATGAAAAGTAATTTTTTTATTGATAATTAGTTGAATAAAAATTTAATTTGACAAATAAACCAGTTAGTTGAAAATTGTGTCTTTTTTCTTTGAAAATTAAACTTCTTGTTTTAAAGTTCGTCTTTATGATTGAAAGATCCTTAGCTCAAAATGTAACAATTTTTTTTTAATTCGTTCTTCTTTTGCTTGAAAATGTATCACTTTAATTGAAAATTCATCTTTTTTTTTTGTTAGTAAATTATTTTTTTTTCAAAATTCGCAACTATTTTGGTTAAAAATTAGTTAAATAAAAATTTAATTATTACATTTCGGATTGAAAATTAATCTTTTTTAGCTGAAAAATCAACCATTTGGTTGAAAATTAATCTTTTCGGTTAAAAATCATTTTTTTTTAGCTGAAAATATAACAATTTTTTGAAAACTCGTCTTTCTTTTGCTTAAGAATTCATTACTTTGGTCGGAAATTTAACTATTTTGATGAAAGGTTGTTTTCTTTTTTTTAGTTATTAAAAATAAATTATTAAAACTGAAAACTTAAGTATATACTAAAATTTTTAGTTGAAATTTTTTTTTAACTGAAAATTTGTCTTTTTGGTAGAAAATTATTCTTGTTTGAAAATTCCTCTTTTTAGTTTAAAATTCATATTGTTTTGCTGGAAATTAAACTATTTTGTTGATATTCTTTTTGTTGAAAATTTGTTTTTTTAGCTGAAAATTAAACCATACTATTTTTGTTAAAAAATGTATCTTTTTTAGTTAAAAATTCAATTATGTTGTTGAAACTTCATGTATTTTATTGAAAATTTGTCTTTTATGCTAGAATATTATTCTTCTTGATTAAAAATGGTTGAAAATTTACCGACTTCGTTGAAAATTATTTTTTCAGCTGATTATTTAACTATTCCATTTTTTTGTTGAGAATTTATCTTTTTTAGTTGATAATTCTCTTCTTTCGGTGAAAATTGAACTATTATGTTGAAACTCTTTTTTCATTCACAATTATTACTTTAACTGAAAATTAAACTATTCAATTTTTTGTAAAAAAAATGATCTTTTTCAGTTGAAAATTCATTTCTTTCGATGAAAATTGAACTATTTTGTTGAAAATTAGTTTATTTTTTGCTTTTTGAAATTTTTTTACCTTTTTTCAAACGGAAAATTTAACTTTTGCATTTTTAGTTGAAAATTGGTATTTTTCTAGCTAAAAATTCGACTCTTTGGTTAAAAATATATATTTTTTAGTTGAAAATTTATGTTTTCTATTGAAAAGTCGTGTTTTTAGCGGGAAGTTAATGTTTTAATTCAAAATTCATCTTTTTCGTTGAAAATTTATCTCTTTGGTTTAAACTTGAACTATTTTGTTCTATATTCGTATTTTATTATTGCATTCAACTGTTTTTAATTTAAATCAAAATCTTTTTTGTTAAAATAACAATTACACTTTTCGCTGAGAATGCATTTTTTTATTTGAAAGTTGAACTACTTTGTTCAAAATCCATTTTTTGTAAAGATTTATCATTTTAGTTGAAAATTTATCTTCAGCGTGGAAAATTTCAACAGTTATTTTTGACTGAAAATATAACTATTCTAGTATTGGTTGAAAATTTATAGTTTTAATTAAAAATTTATCTTTTCTATTTGAAAATTCAACGATTTGGTTGAAAATGCATGTATTTTGATGAGGATTCTTCTTCTTTGGTTGAATTCAACTGTTTTTTATTTAAAATTAAAATATTTGTTTGTTGAAATATCAAATTTCAGACAGGTTTGAAAATTGAACTGCTTTGTAGAAAATTTGTCTTTTTGGCTTGAAAATTCAATAGTTTGATAGAAAATTAAGTTATATAGCTGAAAATTACCCTTTTTGGTAACATTTTTTTACTTTCAGGTTCAAAATTCAATTTTTTTGTACAAAATACGTCTTTTTGTTTGAAAATTCATATCTTCATACATACCATTTTTTTCGTAAACATTTTTTTGAAACTGATTATTGTCACT